>CM069904.1:152607774-152711301 GCA_036172215.1 Camellia granthamiana
GAAGTTGAAATTGCAAAAGGTACATATTTACGAATTCCTGATTCGATAATTTAAACATGACTGAATAATTGCAATTTAATGTGCATGAACCTAATTTAAGTTTGATTATGTAATTAGCGAAGTTAATAAGGGTTGGTATATGATTATATTATTTATATTTAATTAGTTTGGTTAATACATAGCTAAACATATCTTAATTGGAGGTTAATAATCTAATTTATTCCTAATACTAGTCATCCATATTTAAAAGGAATGGAAGAAAAATAAATAGGAATAACTGAATAAAACAATTAGAATCAAATGAGAGAAAACGAATAGAGATCGAACGATTGAATTGAATAGAATTGTAAGAGTGTGATTGTAATTGTGTTGTGCTTGACTTTATTTGTTTAGGTCGGACGCCGAACCATTAGTACGTGCACCGAAGAGCCCACTGTGAGTAACAATGTTGTAAAGATATGTTCAAATTGCATTTATTTTCTGAATGATAACTTATATAGTTTCTGAACGGTTATTTTCTATCAATTGAATGATGATCCTCTTTTAAATTGTATTTGTGGCATCCATAGCGTAGTGTTATCGTTATTGTTATTGATATTGCTATTGTTACCAAGATCTCTGTCAGTTCCAAATCTTGGAACTAGTGTTATTGTTTGATGGCCATCAATTGATTGTTCGGTCTTTTAAGACCTAGTGTATTGTTGCTATGGGATGTACCACGTATGACCTATAAGAATAAGATTGATTGAATCGAGTGAATTGAACGATTGATTGACAAATGATAGTGATTAAAGTGTTCTAATGCTAATCGATGATTTCAAAGACTATAAAGGACATCATTCTTAACCCCTTAACACATTTGTTATTCACTAGGCTTTAGCTCACAGTTTGCTATATATATGTAGGTGGCCAGGCACCAGATCAAAGCTAGAGGCGTCGACCCAAACTCTTGTTTTGTCAAGCCAGCTATTGTCCCTCGTTGCGAGGTTTCGAACTAGCATGTGTCAAGGTGCTTTTGGGTGGCTCGACTTCACCCTTTTGAGTTTGTTAAGTGAAAAGGATGTTTTAAGACTAATGTCAATACTATTCCAGATGATGGGATTGATTCCCTAACTTATGTTTTGTTTTGTATATATGCTTATGGTCATAAACGGTTATGTATATGGCTATGTACATGAAAGTTTATCTCCATTCAGGTCCTCACAGCTCATTGGACGATGTATGTTATTATTATTTGGCTTTCACCAGCCCCGTTATATTGTATTATTGCCAGTATTGTTAAACAGGCCTTCGGTAATCACGGATTACTGGCCAGTTACGACGTTAAACCTATAGGGGGCGGGTTTGGGTCGTGACAAATACAGTCCTGCAGAATCACACAGCATCATGTGAAGGAGAAATGTTACTACCCAAAAAAAGTTTGTCTTACTTTTCGAAAGTGGCTACTATTCATAATTAAATGTACCAAAAATAAATACCCTCACTTTGAATGGGAAATATTTTCATCGGGACTAGAAGTACGGATGTCTACTGTGTTGTGACCTTGTCGGTCGGCAGTGTGCTCGCGTGAACAACCTGTCAATGATTAGGAGGGGGGAGCAGTGTGCTCGCGTGAACAACTTGTTTTAAGAATTCTAAGAATACGGGAGCCACTTACCAACGCCTGGTTAATGCCATTTTCAAAAACCAATTAGGCCGGAATATGGAAGTCTATGTCGATGACATGCTTGTTAAAAACAAATTTTCCTCCGATCACTTGGCAGACATGCGAGAAAATTTCCAGGCCTTGCGTAAGTATCGAATGAAACTAAACCCAGAGAAATGCGCCTTCGCATTGGGTTTGGTAAGTTTTTGGGATTTATGGTCAGCCACAGAGATATTGAGGCCAACCTAGAAAAGATCAAGGCCCTAATAGAGATGTAATCTCCCAGAACGGTAAAGGAGGTTCAGCGACTCACAGGCAGGGTAGTCGCCCTCAATCGTTTCATATCAAGGGCCACCGACAAGTGCCTTCCGTTCTTCAAAGTGCTTAGAAACTCTTTCGACTGGAATACTGAGTTCGAGGAGGCATTCCAACAACTAAAACAGTGCATGGCCAATCCTCCCCTCTTGTCTCAAGCACTTCCAAGGGAGACCCTCTTCCTTTATTTAGCTATCTCCTACATTACAGTCAAATGCGCCCCTCGTCAGAGAGGACGATTCAGTCTAACGCCTGGTTTATTATATCAGCCGTACACTTCAAGGGGCGGAACAAAACTATCCCTTATTGGAAAAGATGGCCCTAGCTTTGGTCATCACCTCCAAACACCTCCGACCTTACTTTCAAGTCCACTCCATAGTGGTTCTCATTGACCAACCTTTGAAAAAAATTATGCAACAGCTATAGTTGTCGAGCAGGCTCATACAGTGGTCGGTCAAATTAAGCCAGTACGAAATCTCTTACCGGCCCCGCACAGTTATCAAAGGCCAGGTTCTTGCAGATTTTATCCTAGAGTTCACCAATCTCACCCCAAACATACCCCCTTCGTCAGCACACGTCCCTCATAATATAGAAGACCCTCACTCTTGGACTCTTAATGTTGACGATTCATCCCGTTAAAGAGGGAAGTGGAGCAGGTTTAATCCTCACCACTCTGGAGGGTAAGTACTTCAAATGTGCCTTCCGATTCCTGTTTGCAACAAGTAACAACAAGGCCGAATATGAGGCCCTCATAGTAGTTCTCCGGCTGGCCAGAGACATTGGGGGTCGACTATCTCCGAGTGTTTAGTGATTCCCGTTTGGTGGTCGGACAGATAACAAGCGAGTTTGATACCAAGGAGGAAGCAATGCGATCATACAGGGACATCGCTCTTCCTCTTACCCGTCTCTTCAATAGCTTTCACATCAAGCATGTCCCTAGGTCAGAGAACTCCCAAGCCGATGAAATGGCACAATTAGCCTCAGTGGATCAATCAAACCTCAGCCACGACAGCCAGATTGAATACCTGACCCATCCAGCAGTCTCACTAGATCCGCAAGCGATCCATCTGCTCTAGGATGAGCCTATCCCTTAGCCCAGGACATCATCACATTTTTAAAATAGGGAATACTACCAGAGGATGGGCAGGAGGCTGCAAAGTCAGGGCTTAGTCATCCAATTATGTCCTTATTGGTGACATCTTGTATAAGAGGAGATTCTTACGGCCATACCTTAGATGCCTCAATAACGATCAAGCCATCTACGTAATAAAAGAGATACACGAAGGAGTTTGCGGCAACCACTATGGGGGGACAGTCTTTAGCTCATAAAATCCTTCACACGAGTTACTTTTGGCCCACACTCAACCAAGACACCATCGACTTTGTACTCAAATGTGACAAATGCCAGCATTTCGCCAACATCCCTCATACCCCTCCAACAGAGCTGATCACGCTCAGCAGTCCTTACCCCTTCGCCAAATGGGGCATCGATCTCGTAAGCCCCTTGCCAACCGGTCGAGGCCAAGTCAAATTGGTTGTGGTCGCCATTGATTACTTTACTAAGTGGGTAGAAGTAGAGCCCCTTGCTAAAATTACCGAGTGGAATACTACCAAGTTCATCTAGCAATCTATAGTGTGCCGCTTCGGACCCCTTAAGCTATTGTCTTTGACAATGGCAAACAGTTTGACAACGCCAAATTCAGAGAATTCTATGACGAGCTCAACATCAAGACCTATTTTTCTTCCCTTGACCATCCTCAAGCCAACGACCAAGTGGAAGTTACCAACCGCTCTCTGTTGAAAATCGTCAAGACCAAGTTGGAAGTCGCCAGGGGACTCTGGGCAGAGGAGTTGTCGAACGTCCTTTGGGCTATTGGATGACAGCCAATACTCTGACTAGGGAGACCCTTTTTCGCTTAACATATGGCACTAAGGCAGTCATCCCTGTGGAAGTTGGTCTACCGACGCCCAGGGTCATTCATTCCGAACCCTAACTGAACGAAGAATTTCAGAGGGTCGACCTAGACCTCATCAAAGAACTGTCAGAAACAGCCGTCGTCCAACAGGCCTCATACCAGCAGAAAGTAAGGAACCACTATAATTGCAAAGTTCGACCCAGGGAATTCATAGTGGGAGACTTAGTCTTGCGAGAAACAACCCTTGCCACCAAAAACCCGACCAAGAGGAAACTAGTAGCTAAGTGGGAAGGACCTTACATTGTCAAATCCAGGCCTTGCCCAAGCACCTATCGTTTGTAAGACATGGAAGGCAGCGACCTCCTTTACCCTTGGCATGTTGAGCACTTGAAGCAATATTTTTAATAAAGTGGAGTCCTCTCCTGTTGTTTTGTTCTTTTTATTATCCGGTCCACTTGTTCATTTTTGACATTCCAATACAATGTATACGTTGATAGTGGCACCATTGCACATCAATGACAAACACTTTTCCCTTCCTCTCTTATTTGTGTTGTATAATTGGAGTCTGAAGAACTCAGCTATAATGACTTATACAAAGCCTCAGCCAGATTGAGCTCTCCAAACCTCAGCCAGACTGAGTTATGCAAAGCCTCAGCCAGACTGAGCTCTCCAAGCTTCAGCCAGACTGAGTTATGCAAAGCCTCAGCCAGATTAAGCCTAGAGGTGGGAACGGTTTATTTGTCCTGTACAGCTCGCCAAAACCGACCCTACCCGCACAAATCCGACCATACTCGCATGCATAAATAGGGCGGGTGCGGTTCCATTTTTTCATACAAAATCGGGTTCGGGTCAAACTCGACCCTACCTATGCAAATCCGCAACCCGCCCGCAGATTTTGTTTAAAATAAAAAAAAAAAACTTTCACATGTTGAATTCATTTTTTGGTCTCCTTTCTCTCTCTACCTAGCTGCTTCTCTCTCTTTCTCTCATCTAGGCTTCTTTCTCTCTCTCATCTCGCCTACCTCTCTCTTCCCTCCTTCCCATTGCCGTCACCACCACCATCTCTCGCTCTTGCCCGCCGTTTCATCTCCTCCCTGTCGCCATCTCTCTCCTCTCCTCCCGTCGTCTCTTGTGGATCAACCGTACTCCATCGTCGTCATCTCTCCATCGTCGTGGTCTCTCCATCCCCTCATCTTTTAGCCAGATCTGGAAGATCTACTGCCAAAAAAAAATAAAAAAAATTCATTGCATGAAGTGACGAAGGTACTAGATTTAGAATCCTCATCCATTTATATGGTTTGCTTTGCTGGTTGTTGTGGGTTGCAGACTTTTTACTTTTGGTTGTGTTATGTTGTGGGTTTGTAACTTTACTTTGTTTATTTAATAAAAGAAAATGGTTTGATTGTGTTGTGTTGTGTTATGGTTTGCAGATTTGTTGTGGGTTTGTATTTGTAACATTTTGCTTCTTTTATTTAATAAAAGAAAATGTTTTCATTGTTGATTGTTGTAAATAAAATTATAATAAAATTATTTATAAATACACAAATAAGAATAGGTTGAATAATAATAAGAAAGTCTAATTTGTGTTCCATACAAAACCTCCAACTGCTGTTTGAAACACAAAAATAAAATTTCAAAAAAAAAAAAAAAAGAGTTTAATTCACAAACCACCCGCACAACTGCATGACCCACCTATTTGATCCGCAACCCGCACTGCGGGCGGACGCAGTTCTATTTTTTCCCAACCAGCACCCCATCGAGCGGGTCCAACCCGCCATCCGAACCGCACGAAACCGATCCGTGAATACCCTTAATTAAGCCTGAAGAACTCAGCCAGACTGAGTTATGCAAAGCCTCAGCCAAATTGAGCCTTCCAAGCCTCAGCTAGACTGAACCTGAAGAACTCCGCCTGACTGAGTTATGCACAGCCTCAGCCAGACTGAACCTGAAGGGCTCAGCCAGACTAAGTCACGCAAAATTTCAAAACTCCATCATTATTTTTTCTTTGAAATAATATCCCATTTATTCTTTGAAACACAACACCATGTGCAAAGCCAATTCAGTATACAACAGTCCAAAGGGTAAAACAAACGACAGTTTTATAACTTAATTTTATTACAAACTGTAGGTCATTTTTATACAATGTCCACAACCTTTCCTTATATTATAGACAACTTCATCACCCAACACTTAAGTCTTTATATACACAGATTTATTACATACCAAGTAAGCCATTACAAAAGCCAACACCAAACAAACTTTTAAACCCATCTTTGCAGTTTAAACACAAATTCTTTACCAATTTCCACCATTCTTTACAAGGAGTATTTCAATTCAAAAAAAAATACACAACAAAAAAAAATTACACAACAAAAAAAAAAACCAACAACTAGAACACAAAACGAATAACATCTAAACCTAAGTCCACTCTTCAAACTGCTCTACCTTCACCTCCATCGCCCTCACTGGACGCCAAATCTCCTTCCTCAACCCCCTCATCCATGGGGGTCTGGGCAATGTCCCCCTCTCCTGGCCTCACGACATTAAAATCCATGTTTGGGAAGAGCTCCTCTGCCCTGTACTTGAAGCTCATCTAGTCGATGTCCCAGTACTGGCTCATCTCATGCTTGTAATAGTCTGACTGCTGAAAACTATGGATTATTTCTTCTTTGGTCTGCCCTTTCACCAGCTCAGTAACAACCACCCTTGACGGCCCAGCACCACCTCCCCACTCTCTAGCCAAGTCCCTCGCCACAGCTACATCGATGGCCATTTGGAATTTAGGGGATAGCTTAAATTGTTCCACCACCACAATGCATAGGTTAGGATAGGCAGCCCTCTCCGACGCCATCATCCTATTTAACTCTGTTGTCTTGGCTTTTCCTCCCTCAAGGCCCTCTCCAGCTTAGCAACCCGTGTATCTGCCTCCTCCTTATCCTTCGAGGCCTGATCATGCAATTCTTCATTGTTCACTAGGGCCTCCTTCAATCTCTCCTTGGCAGCAGCGCATGCTTGCTAAGCTTCATCAGCTCTTTTCTGCTCACTTACCAATTCAAACTCTAGCAACACCACATTATGATGTGTTACTTCAAACTCTACCTTAACGGCTGATAGTTCGATGGTGGCCTCGGTTTGGCCAATTCTGGTATGCTCAGCCAAATAAGCCTGCACCACCGTCAACACTTCTATCTTTTTGGCCTTCTGCGCATAGGCCAGGTCCTTCGCGCAAGCACTACGTGCTGCCTTTCTCCAGCCGGCGTCTCCACACGTACGTTCTGTAATTGCACCCGCATCTCTTTTAACTGGGCCTTTAGCGGCTCAGCTTCCACCGTCGCCCTTACTACCTTGCCCAGCAGAGCGACCACCAGAGTCACTGCCTCTATCTACGCTACGTAGGGTCCTCTCATGAGGTCGACCTCTGTGAATTATGCAACATCCCGCACGACCACGTCCTTAACGACTCCCAATAGATAGTCCGTACCAGCCCTGACCTCCCGTTGCACTATAGAAGGATCCCCTTCATCCATCATTAAACGGCCAGCCACCTCTTTAACATGATAAGTGGCAGTCCTCAAGGACCCCACGACAGTGCTCCTCTTTGGTCCACTCCCCCGTTCCTTCCCCAACTTTTGGCAAGAGGGTAAGTCTGTTGGGGGCAAGTCCATTACAAGCTGCTCTGCCGATCGGTCCCCTATTGCCCCCCCCTCCTAACCAACACTTGGCGTCCTCTCCACCTTCACACCTGTTTTTGTCTCCTTCCCCACAACAGCTGGGGCCATCTCCACCACCCCTTCCTTCATCTTCTTCTCTGCGGGCCCTTCTTTCACACCCTCTGCTGTCACCTTCCTCTTTTTCTTGTTTAACACTAACTCCACCTCCTTCTTGCTTCTCTCCCTCAACAAATCCACTGGCGCTTGCAAGGGGACAAAGTCTATCAAGTCTTTCTCTCTCAACAGCTTAGGTTGTGGTCAGATCGACCTCTTTGCGACCCACTTAGGCACTGGACCTAGCTCTTCCTCCTTGTATTTCTCTGCCATCGCGAATGCTTGTTTGTCTTCCGCCTCTTGCACTTTTCTCCTCGCCTCTACCTCCTCCGAAACAAGATGTCCCTCGGTCAGCTTAGACCCTAGATTCAAGGAACACAAGGCTGAAGGCTGGATGAGGTCGTCCAATTTCAACCCCTCCTTCTCCCTCCACTCCTTCACATGCTTCACCCTCCTCTCTGCTACCACGTCCAACTTGGGCTCCAACGACTTGGTGGGGACTCTCCATATCGTACGCACTCCCTTTCCTCCACTTGCTAACACAAAAAACCACTTTGGCCGCCACTTATTCACCAACAAAGGTAGTCCCGTCACCAATCCCTTCCCAGCTAATGCTTGCAAGGTCACCCATGTCTCTTGTTGCCCTGACGCCTTGTAGCATGAAAAAAATTCATCCACTGTTATCGTCTCTCCTCCAGTCGCCCATGGCCACGCGATCGCGCAGGCAAAAAGAATCTTCCACGCGTTCGGCATTAGTTGTCCTGGGGCCACCTCCAACTGATTCAACATGTCGACCACGAGCTGGGGTAAGGGTAGCCTCAGACCCCCTCGCAGTGCTTCTTCGTACAATGAGAACTCTATTGGCCGTGCATCCGATGCCCTCTCCTTCGTCGTTGGCAATCTCAATTCTACATCTTCCGAAGTCTGGTATCTACTCTGCAACTCCTCCAGATCCTCTATCGTAGCATACATTTGTCCGCCTTGGTATGCCAGTGATCAGGCGCCACTTAGCTAATTGGCTGGGCCGCCGAGATCATCGTCGCCAGCAGGGTCCGCTCCTCGCCCCTTTCCACACACCTCTCCACTTTACATTGCTCCACCAATGCCTCTCCCTCATCCTCTCCTAACGTATCCGATGTCATGGCCGACGCTTTGTCTTGTGCAATCTCCGTCGTATTTCTGTATATCGCTTCAGTCGCGGGGGCGAGGAAGTTTGCGATGTGAACAATGAGAGAATCCACCGAGGTGAAGGAGCTAAAGTCTGGAATACATTAATTTTTCACAATCAGGTAAGTAAATCGCACCAGTCAAAATGCCTAGGGTTTACCTGTGTTCCAAGGATCGCAGTTAAAATTCGCCACTTTGAAAAAATTTACAAAGTTAAAATCCCCGCCTTTCTTACATCACCTCCTACACAACCCTTTCATTTCCTACTACCGTTTCACATCCCCTACCAATGGCCCAGATTGCCCAATGTGTACAGTCTTGATCCCCCATTCATTCCACTTCACATCATCGCGTGCTTTTTTGTCCCTCGAGCCTCGTGCACCATAAATGCCTCCCTCAACGGTCGATCCCTTTCGAGGTCAACCACCACGTCGGTCGGTCACCACGTAGGTCAGTCACCTCTCTCAATGATCGATCCCTTTCGAGGTCGACCACCATGTCGGTCGGTCACCACGTAGGTCGGTCACCTCCCTCAACGGCCGATCCCTTCAACGATCGGCCCCCATGATGGTCGGCCACCTTTTTCCGTAGTCGACCATCACACTGGTCGGACCCCCCCACCAATTACGACCGCTCCTAGTTGTCCGCCATCCCCTCTTTCTTTTCCCTTTGGTCTTCTCTTCGATGTCTTGGGGCACTCCTCTCTTCTTTCTTATTCCCTTCGTTGGTCTAAAGCTTCACTTGGAAATGGAGGACTACTGATACTGATGGGCACCCAAGGGACCCACAGCTCACGGCCCAGGTGTTAAAGCCAATAATTTTGAGAAACCAATGCTAGCTCAAGACCAATAGCATCCAAACACTTGTCAAGCAGGGAATCAGCCACGTGAAATAGACAAAGATCTTACAAAGTTATTACATCCACACATCAGCTATTTAATGAGGCCACTGTAGCATTAAATGCGGCAAGACCCCTCACGCCAGAGTATGCAGAATCACCATGAACGATGTTAACTAGGCCATAGACTTTCGGCCAACAAGATAGCTTAGAATGAACAAATAAATGATGAGCAAAGGATATAAGAAAGCTTTCGAGATACGTTAGAGGTTAAGTCTTTACCCCTTGCTTCTCTCTCTCCATTTCTCCCTCCAAAATCAATCTATCCTAACCTAACTTGATCGTCAGAGTGTCCGTCGGGGGCCAATTTCCCCCTTAGACCTTTTTGTAGGCACGCTTCGAGGACTCCAAGGCCAGCGAACCCGTTGGAAGCGTGGATCAGTCCGACCCATCTTCCATTAAAGTTATTGCATTATCACTTTTTAAATAACTTTTATGTTATTACTTAATTTTAAAATTATTTTTAATTATTTATTTAACCCGTGTATCGCACGAGTTCATATGCTAGTTTATGATATGTTACTATGTTTTCATTTTTATTATCACTTCAAAATAGTAATTTTTATCTATTTTTATTTAATAAAAAATTTCTATACTAATGCAAAGGCAACAACACATGGAATAGTAAAATCTCTGTATCAAAATCGATTATGTTTGTGGATCACAATGTAATTTTGCTCACATATTGTCAAAGTATATGAACACAATACAAATTTGTTAATTGATCATATGTATCTGGTATTCAATTATCCACCGTAGTTTTGTAATTGATCGCTCCAAATGCCTTGAGTTCATTTTCAACATATTGTTTTGATCCATTCAAACTATATCACAATTTTTATTTTTTTTTATTACAATGTTTTATGTTACAATAAAGTATGATGAATCAACAATTACATTAAAGATCAAATACAACATAAATCATAATTACAAATAAATATAAGGGAAATAAAACCCAACAAGTATGAAGAATCGAACTCTTGAACAACTGTGATTATGATACAAAAATTTGAGCCAATGATTAACCCCGTTGATTTATCTCAAGATATTTCATACATTAAATTGTTTATTATTTAAGGGCATGGTATTCTCCATGTTAAAAATATTCTCTTTCCCTTAGATTATTATTTTTTTGTTGCTAAGTAAGCATTTTATTACTAGATACACAAACCAAATCTAGCCTATGAAAATTCACTCACAGTCCGAGCAGAAATTATCACATAGGTTTGAAACACGTGTGATTGTGTGCCTGATTAATGGTGTTTTGTGATCGAGAATTTACATCTCAGGGTTATGTTCAAAAGCTATTTACAAATTCATGATAAAGTTTATCATTAATTGGAAAATATTTCTAAACATCCTCTAATATGAAATTACCCCTTTTGTGATTTGTCCGTCAATTTTTTTTTTTCCTGAATCATGTAAGCATATAGTCTCTTTTATTGGACAATATTTTGTGATTTGTCCATTATTTTTTTTTTTTGGAACTATGTAAATACATAATCCATATTATTGGACAACCTACGAACTAAATTCTCTCAGAAGCAAAGAGAGGTGAATATAGTAAGGAAGAAAATCAACCCCCAACCTCCATGAAGGATGAAGGTCCGAGGTCGAGGTTGTGTGATTGTTAGTTATTCTCATTCCTTTGTAACGTTAGTGGCTTGAAGTTTCTTGCTCAAATGAGTGTTCCACATGGATTCACAAGCTTCCTCCTGCAAAAATTGAAAACCAAAATCTCTTAGACTTTGTTTAGATAGATGGACTTCAAATGAAAAACTTGAAATTAAATTTTATAAATATATATTGGAGTTAGTTATTATAGATAAATTGAGAAACTAAAGGGATGATATCTTTGTAAAAATAATAATCCTTAGTATCAAGGATTTCAAATAATTAGTTGATAGTTTTTGAAATAATAATAAAAAATGGTTAATGTAGTTTTTGTTTATGAAGTACACCGTTTGTGTCCTTTTAATCTCTCAATTTTTCAATTAAATTTGATGCTTAAATTACAAAATGAGTCATTATTTTCTCCCCAAACCTGATGACGTCCAAACTTAATGACAAAATCAGTGATAGAGATGTCCAAAATACCTTGAAGTTATTTACCTTTAATTCCGTTATTAATTTGGACATCGTCAAGTTTGGAGAATTAATAAAGATATATTTTGTATTTTAGAGATTACATTATAGTACAATTAAAAGGTTACATACAACACATAACGCATATTTTTTTAGATCAAAGTATATTTAACTGTAATAAAACTAGAACAATCATTATGTTTTGAAATGAGATGGAAAATTGTAGGCCATGATAGTGGGGATGCATAACTACAAATGTGTGTTTCAAAATTTACCAACTTTTATATAAAAGTTATTTCCCTCACTGTTGGTTTTGAGACTCAAATTTTGTTTTTCATGTTTTTAGTCTTTAGTAAATTTTTTAATATTTCAATTAATTTTTTTCCTTTTAGATTCACTTAATTTAGATGCACTTTAAAAATAATATATTTGTAATAAATTTTTTTTTACTAAATACAAAAAATTACTAAATTTTCGTATTTTTTTATTTAGTAACTTTTTAAAAAAATTATTCATAAATAGTTTATTTTTTAAGTATATCTACGTTAGGTAGGTGTATCTAGAAAGCAAGGGAAAAAAATGATTAAAATATTTAAAAAAATCCACTAAAGATAAAAAAATTAAAATAAAAAAAATACGCAAACACCAAAAACTTAAAAAATAATTTTCAAAAGCTAGTCCAAACAATATAAACATAGATAGATAGAGAAATGATTATGCTTCACTATCAACATTATACTCTCATATTTTTGTTTTATAGTCTTTCGCAAAATGAGTGTGAGAGATTAAAAATTTATAGATACTATCATTTTCAAACATATATAACACGACTAATGATCCTATGCACGTAGATGCCTATATAAATACTAACTTACATAAAATTCATGTTTGTTTATATTTACATACTATTACTATTTATGAAATTTATGCATGTTGTTATTTGTGTCTATATAATAGTCTAGATGCATACAAGTTGATTCAGAATTGATACGGTATATAATTCCCAGTCAATATGGTTGGTTTGTTTGTTGTTTATTAAGATTTCTCAATACTCTTGATACCGTTATACATCACCAATACTGATCCGTCCATTTAATAAAACCATGAAAGATAAGAGACAGTATCAATTTTTTTAAACTGTTAAAATTAGTATAAAAAATAAAAAACATCATTGATATCATCGGAAAGCTTACCAAGGTTACATAGAAAATGTAATTCAGTTCTTCTTCTTCACATTCTTTTTCTTCCATATATATTTCTAGCGGCACACTTGAAGATGGCATTGAAAGGAGTAGATCTAGAGAGAGAGAGAGAGAGCTTAGTGAAGACGTGCATGCACGGAATGGAAATCTATGATGAATATAAATATGTTGAGTTGGGGCTTTTCTATTTATAGTAAAATAGATAATAGATGAAGAAGAAGAAGAAGAACACCAAGTACAATAGTGACCATGCAATTTGAATGTCAATGTAAAATGTGGTTAAATTAATGGTGGTTGGGGGTGCATGAAACTGAGCCACCGGTCTCAGTAACAAAGGAGCCTCAACCCCCACTGCTATTGCTTCTGTCAAGACTTTGCACTGTGATTTTAAGCACTACTTATTGAATTAAAATTTTAAATAAATTTCAAAATTTTATTTTTTATTTTTTATAATTTAGCACATGTACACATAACCTTTTGTTGTTTGGAAATAAACATATAATCTTTTTGTGACTTGTGAACTAAAGTGCACCGACAAGAACTTTAACACAACTTAAGCAAAAAGACTAAAATATTATTATAAGAGGGCAATCTTTTGCCTCATAATTTTTAGTAACCAATAGTTGAGTTGAATTAACCAACCCTTGCATCCAGATCCTCTTCATTGAATAAATAGAATGGATTACGATTAATAGTTAGGGAATTGTTACGGTGTGTATTTTTAAACCTTCACAAACTCTTAGAAAAGAGACATGTTGTATTCATCCTCTCATAACATATGTAATATAATTTACAATGTTCCGCAATAACTACTACAACATTTCCCAACATTTCTCATTACAAATAATTTGTAACATTTTATATCATACCACCCATAACATCACTACAATGATTTATTTGTAGCTTTTACTTTGACAATTACACCATATATTTGTCCCTTCATAATTTCCTACCACAAAATATTATAATTAACACCACAAAGTGACACATTTCTGACCGCTTGACTTTTTAGGAGTGCATTCAAATTCAAAAAAACATTTGGGTACTCAATATAAGTGCACTTATTTCATCTTTTTATTTTTTTTGGGTCACATCAATCAACATCTCCTCTCTACTTTTTCTACACATAATATAAGAAAAGTCAAAAAGTGCACTTATTCTAAACTTCCCAAACTTGGCCTTAATGAATGTTTTAAACTTGGAGAATTACACAATAAAAATATGAATGTACAAGCAGATTCTATGCTCTAGTATAAGTAATGTTCTGCAATTTTTTATTTTTTTTATTTTTATTTTTATTTTTTTACAGGAAAATCCTCCCTACCCTCCTGCAGGTCCAAGGCAGCGCCCCTTGCAGAGATCACCAAGGTGTCCTGTTAGCCGTTCCGAGCCAGGAGACTATAACCTGGGAACTTGCCCCGACCTCCCAAGACAAGCTCCGCTTAAGTCAGAGCCAAGAGACTATAACCTGGGAACTTGCCCCGACCTCCCAAGACAAGCTCCGCTTAAGTCAGGACTCGCACAGCGGGGAGTATTGAACCCACACCAAGTGCTGACTAGACAACTTGAGGTCCAACCTCCTAACCAACAGTGCTTCCGCCCAGGAGATTGGCCCAAGAGGGGGTGGGGAGTTGAACTTTTGACTTTGGAATTTAAACCCCAAGGCCTTATCACAATGCCAGAACCCCTTGGGTTGTTCTGCAATTTTTAATTACACCAAAGTACTGACCTATTATACCTCTATTTTTTACAATTCTTTATTTATTTCCCATTCAACCTTTGAATTTAGAGCAAGTATATCATAGCATTGGGTTTCCTAACCTCCATTCAAAAAGCACAAGACAAACCAAACCAAACAGTTTCACGTGGAGTCATGGCAGCTCAACTTGCCATTCTCATGCCCCATTTCTACTGAACTATATTTACCTAATTATATTGGCAAATTACACGATAAGTTTTATATTTTATTTCTTTCGTTATTTTGATTCTTAAATTTTTAATTGATTTAATTTTGACTCTTAATTTTAAATTTTGTATCAATTTGGTCCAGTTGATAATATTATTAGTGTTTTAAAGAAAAACTATTATTAAATTGATTGAGGTTAATTCACTAAGCTGAGTAAATTTACAATTTTACTCTTAAAAATATGACACATTACACTTTTTTTTTGTATATTTTTCATAAAAAAATGTTAGAAATTATAATTAATTAAATCAAATTGAGATAAAGTTATAAATTCATTATCAAAATTAAGCTAAATGAAATTACATAGACTAAAATGACACAATAATCAAAGTATAAGAATTATCTTCTAAATTTATCCTAATTAATAATTTATATTTATTGTGAGTAGTATAACCCAATGTTTAAAAATCGGACCGGTGAGCAAATCGAAAAAAGGATTGGGTGGACGGGTCAGCGGTTCAACCGAAATTAAACCGTGACATAATAAATATATTAAAATTATATTTAAATAAAAATATAAGTAATAAAATTATAAATTAAAAATATTAAATTATCTTAAATATTTGTCCTAATATTTTTTTTACTGAAAAATATAATAATATATTTTAAAATATTATTAATTTCAATTTTGGAAGATGAAATCAAATATTTAATATTCCCTCCATGTGATTTTAATTCAAATAATTTGATTGAAATGAGAGTAAAAATTTTGGAGGGATATCAAAATTTCAATATTCCTTCCAATACATTTGATTGAATCCTACATGGATTTCTTGATTTTTTTTTAAAGAATTTTTTTCTTATAAATAAGTGTAGATTTTCACAATAATTTCATCAAGCTCTTAATGGGATTCCTCACAAAAGGAGACCCTTGAAAAGGAGTTTCAAATTAAAATTTTCTTATATCCTTATATTATATATATATATAAAAAATAAGAAAGAAAAGAAATAAAGAAAAAATCAACAAAAAAAGAACAGGTCGGACAACCCAGCGAACCAGTACCGGGTCGACCGGTTCGTCGGTTCAACCGTCGATTTTCCCGATTCTCACTAAATACGCCGGTTTTCAGTTTTGGCCGGTTCAGAGGTCCATCCGGACCGAAACCCCGACCGGTCGACGGTTCAACTGGTCGAACCGGCCGGTCTGGTCCAGTTTTCAAAACTTTGGTATAACCCATGTCCTATTAACTTTAATTTTACGCTGCAAATTTTGGAACAAAATTCAAAGCAATTTTTCAAAGAGACTCCATAGCATTTTTACAGCTCTTACGTCCCGTTTGTTCGGAGAGTTAGAGGGAGGATTGGGATTGGTAGTGAAGTACGACCTACTAATATTGTGTTTGTTTTGAGAGATGGGGAGGTGATTGATAGTGAGCTCCGGATTAGGATGAGCCTCCCCCAAGGGGATTCGGATGGGCCTCTAGAACTTAGTATTAAAAAAATAGTTTGGCGGATTAGAAATTTTTTATTTTTTATTTTATTTTTTTACGTGTCGGACATTTTTTTTTTAACATTAATGTTTAATTTTTTATATTTTTTGTTAAGTAAAAATCATTATTTTTTTTGGAAATTTTTTATTTTATTTTTATTTTTTTAAAATTTTTTTACACGTTGGACATTTTTTTTTAAACATTAATGTTTAATGTTTTTATATTTTTTTTATTATTTTATATTTATTTTATATAAAATAATTTAATAATTCCTACACTAATAATTATTATCAAAATAAATATAATTTTATTTAATTCTTTCACTATCAATCCCGTTCATTCTACCACAGAAAATAAACGGATTTAGAGCTGTTCACTATCTACATCAATGCTCCATGCAACAAGAAGCCCCAGTCAGCTTCAGAGCCGAAAACTCAAAATTATTGTCAGACTTCTCAGATTTTTGAGACCTCTCAGATTTGACAACTCTCTCTTTCAAAGGTTTATTATTGTCATATGAAAGCCTGTACTGTACACACGTTCACAGTGTTTAAGGGTCACTTTCAATTTTTTGATTTTATTTTTGATTTTTGATTTTTTTTAATTTTTAGTAAATTTTTTTAACATTTTAAACAAATTTTTTTTTTACTTTTTAAGTATATTTAATATAAATACAATTAACAAATATAATATTTATGAAAAAATCTTTTAAAAAAAAATACCAAAATGCAAAAAATAAAAAATTAATATATTTTCATATTCTTCTATATTTATTAATTTTTTAAAAATATTTTTGTTAATATTTTAGTTTTTAGGAGATTTTTTTTTAAGATCCCTGGTATTAAGATTTTATAGTATAAAGGACACCAAATATTTTCATAATGTCTAAGGTCCCTCAATTTGATTCAGAGAAATTTCATCCAGAGAATTTTTCTGGACTTTCCAGAGAAATTTCATCCAGAGAAATTCTGGACTTCCCAAAGAATTTCTCTGGGTTCAACCCAAAGAAAATTTAAATTTCTCTGTGTTCATTTTGACCAATTTTTTCTGGGTTCAAATTCAAATTCAAATTTCTTTGCGTTCATTTATAAACTAAAGAAAATTCAAATTTCTCAGGAACCCAACAGCATGCAAAATCAAATATTAATATTTAAATGAATGTAAATCCCTAGTCATGTACTATTGAAACAATGGGCTATACCAAATATGCTACAGATGGTTCGGAGCTCCAGTGCTTCGGAAAACAAACTGTAGCATACAACAATTTTTTTAATTATTTAAATCTAATTAATAGAAGTCACAAATTACAATTAGCAATCATGAATTTCATATATAAAATAGTGACTGTACACATGCACCATTTTCAGCAGTACCGAATAATGCAACAAAATTTCTGATCCCCACCATTTTCACCATATATAAAGTTTCTTTGATAGCCTTTATTATCATCATCATCTTCTTCTTTCTATATCAAATAAGTAGCTGTAGTAACACCATTAAAACCATATAAATAAGAGCACTTTGATAGCATCCACACAAATACACAACATGACAAATGATTAATTGGAGGTAGCATGAGGCAATAACAAAGCTTCCAAAGAAATTTGAACAACCAGAGAAATTTGAACAACCCAAAGACCTACCAGAGAAATTTGAACAACCAGAGAAATTTAAACAAACCAAAGACCTACCAGAGAAGTTTGAACAACCTAGAAACCTACCAGAGAAATTTGAACAATCAGATAAATTTGAAAAAACTCCCAAATTTCTAATCGTCACAGAAAATTCAATTTTAGTAGATCCAATGGTATAAGCATAGTCATTGGCTCCAATTTCGCCAACCCATAAGAGAGCATCATTGATTGTTGCATTGCATTGCATTGGGTGGTTGTGGTAGTTGTTGTGGGTCCTCCTCCTCCTTTACACCCCTGAGAGTCCAAGAAGTTGTTGAACCAAATGAGCTGGATTTGAAGGGACTGAGGAGTGATGTTGAGTGTGAGGTTGTTCTTCACAAAAAAAACTGTGTATTATTGCAGTAGAACCAGCAACAGCAAAGTTGACACCCATTGATGATGGCTTTTGGTTGCTATTAATAAGATGGAGGTAAGGAGGCAAGTATAGGAGGGACAGGGATTGTGCTACAAAGTCGATGACGAGGCAGCCATTGGAGTAGTGGTTGGTGGAGTGGTGGAAGTATGTGCGGTCGTAAGGGAGGTTTGATACATAGTTGAAGCCACTTGGGCCGCTGGTGGAGCCTATGTTGCCCGTGTCAGTATACGAGTCTCCGAACGCGTACATCTTCTTCAAGGGGCCTGCATGTGGTTGTGGTTGTGGTTGTGGTTGTAGTTGAAAGGTAGCAGCAAAGGAGAGGAGGAGAGACAAAGAGTCAAATTTATCTGATATATGTTTAGGGACCTTAGATATCAAAAAATAATTTTGTGAATCTCTTTCATTACTAAAAATGGGAGAGGGACCTTAGACTAATTTTCCCTAGTTTGTAAGTACATCTAGGTTAGGTGCATTTAAAATGTAAAAAAAACTAAAAAAATTCATTAAAAATAAAAAAATACGAAAAATAAAAAACTTAATTTTTAGAAGATTAAATTCATAAAATTAAAGCAAAACAATTTATTGATTTTTTTTGTCCTTGTAAATGTGAAATAGGAAAAATTGTCATCACCAGTAAATAAAAAATAAAAAATTCTTGGAACAAAAAAATAGAAAGAGGTGCAACTGTAGATTGAGAGACTATTTAAGTCCAACTCAAGTTGTACTAAGATTTATCCAAGCCTGCCTAAGTCCAAATTGAAACCTAAAATTTTCTGTACAAGCCTAACCCAAGGTAGGTCAGAATTGTTCAAATTTCACAAATTGTATATAAATTTAAGTTTTTTTTTTCTTTTTTGACAACTAGGTTAAATAATGTATTAAAAGTAGACTCTATTAACGTTAAAATAAATAATTTATATAATGTGAGAGAAATAGAGATGAGAGAGATGAGAATTGAAGAGCTGATATGTTATGGTAGTCTTTATAATTTTTTAGTGTGGGAAAAATTGAAAAATTATGTTGAGTTACTTATGTATATATATTGAATATGATCTGGTTATCTAAATTATTTTAACATTATTCAATGGCTAATAATTTATATGTATATTTATTATATATATAATTTAAACTTCGAATTGTCTAGTATCTTTGTCCAAACTCACTCAAATTTCATTTAAATTTTTAAATTTTTGTCCAAATCTATGCCGAATTTAAAAATATATTACCTAAACTGTAAAAAAATTTGAACTAAACTTAAGACCGGTCTCCGAGTTGCATCCCTAAGAAATTGGAGAAGAATCCACCTCTCCCACACACCCCATTAACAATTTCATATTATTGATCAATACTAGCGCACTTAAATCACCAAAATGCCATTCACAAATAACAGAATTTAGAGCATTCAATTCAAAATCGGTCATGAGTATAATATTTTGAATATATAAATCAAATTTGGATGACTTATAAAACAAATACGAGACAAACCTCTCATACTCAGATGAATGAAACAAATTAAAAAGACCCGGAATGAAGACTTGACCGAATAAACTACCATTACCATGTCTGATTAAAAAAAAAAAAAAAACTACCATTACCATATTACCATGTTAGAATTTCCCGCTCTTTAGGTCACATTGATAAAATTAACACTAACTTTTACTGATCCAAATAAATAAAAAATAAAAATTAGAAGTTGCAAAGAAGCTTGAGGTCATGGATTGATTGGTAATGAATAAAGTCGGATATAAAAAGAAAAAAAAGACAGTTTTCTCAAAAAAATTGTTGAGGTTCTGCATATTATTGATACTGAACCTACTTACCACTAGAACTAATCCTACTTAATGCAATGTGATAAAAAATGAAATCTACCTACAGAGTAATCATGCTTTCAATCTGCCTAATCCTATCCCCGCATCCAAACACCCGACACAATACATTTTGAACAGTGTACTTTTTCAAGTCTGGGTCGCAACAAAAATGAATGTCTGATGTGCATAATGAGTGATGAATCAAATGATCCAAGCAAAAACAAATCTTTAAACAAACCCAACGAAGTAATGTGAGGCACCTCTTAATCAGTGAGCAAAAAAAATTTCTTTTCTACTTTTTAAATAAGCATCTACACAAATTACAAAACTGTTTACGGAAAAAGGAAAAATAAAAAATTCAATCCCAAGGGTACTAAAAAAAAAATAACGCATATAAATTCAGCAGCCACAAATGACCCTAACAGGTTAGTCACATAGTAGTGCCACTCAAAGCATCAAGAAAGATATAAAGAATAGGAACCACCCTGGCAAGAAAGGTCTTCTAATCCACAGCAACAGGTGGATTAGAATTGAAATTCACCTGCTTAGCTAGACATCATGACATGATCAATTGACTCAAGTGCTTGGTTCGCGAAGAAGCGAACATCGACATCTGGATCCTCAGCGAGTTCAACCAAGCATGGACGGATTGTCTTTTCCACCACCTGCATTGCCAGATGAAAATTCAGACAAACAAATTGAAATTAAAAATATATATATCAAACTTGAAACCAGTGTGTCCGAGTACTCAACTAGACAATTTAAATGGGTAAAAAATTGATACTCACGGATTGGTCAACGATAGAAATGAGGGACTGCAACACCTTTGCCACATTGAACTTAATGTTAGGCACTCTGCAAAGAGAGAAATTTAGCACCGGTTCAAAACTACCAAAAACTAGAGAATAACTAGGTTAACACAGTCCCAAAGAAACTCAAGTACCCGTCTTTTGATGAAGCAACCACCACAGGCAGTAGCTTTGAACATGTGATTTCTGAGCCCATGACGGGGGCAAGTAAAGAAATTGCACAAAGAATGGCCGTCCGATACAAATAATGTGGATTATTAATCATATCCAAAACCTGCCCAGATCACAAACCAATTAAGAAAATAGCAAGTAAACCATGAAGATCCAGACAGAAAGTATAATTCATAATTTTGGTGTTCAATGATTAAGATGCGCATTTTGTTCCAAAAAACTAATAATAATGATAATAATGATTATGATGCAGACAGATCAAAACAAATTATGATCTCTTATATAGAGTAAGTAGTGTAACCTGTGGAACAATGTGCTCCATTGCCCATTCTGGACCAAATTCTTCTGCAAGGCGTTTTAAATTATTAGCAGCAGCATCACGGATAGAGAAAACCTGCGCCAAACCCCAAAAACAATGAGCTAAAGAAAAGTTCTTAAGGTTAGAAGTGAGCTACTCATGTTTCATGTGTTTCATGATAATACTTGTTTCCTTTTTCCTTGTTATGTATCACCCGGCTGATGTAGAAGATAGGCAAAAGATTGAATGAGAAACTTGGGTGATGCCTTATTTATATTTACCAGAAATGATATTTCTTCCTCAAGTAACAAGGAAAAAACAAATCCTTCCATTTACTAGAACACACATAATTAAATTGGTTTTGACACAATCACGTACCTATGATACTTTTACAAACTTTGCAATCAACTAAATTGAAAGAAGAAATAAAAACAAATTCATAAACGATTAAAAGGTCCCAATCTTTAAGAATTTAATCCATCCTTATATGCTCATTTTGTAGCACTGTTTGAATCACTTCTCTATCATTCAGTTCTCTACCAACAAAATAATGATGATCAAAGAAAAGTAAACTGGCACTTCCTGGAAAGGTAATCACTTCGGGACACAAAACAAATCTATTTTATAAGATAGAGCCAATATCCCACTTTGTCCAACAAGCATTTTTTATATGAGAATAAGTTTGTTCTGTCTTCTTTAAGTTACTGACAATTGGCAATGTTACATAGTATGATATTTAGACATAACTGTTAAGAGAGTTTGAAAAAATTGCATGAGAAGAAATGCAATGAGGTGAGTGAATATAACCAAAGTTCGTCCCCTCTCTAGTATCTTGAAAAAGGCAACATCTATAACACTGTAAGTATAAGAAGAATGAACGTCTGATATATATTCTCACATCAGAAAAGATAGTAAGTACCAACCTTATCCTGTAACCATTGCATGCAGAGAGCACCAAGTTTATCGTCAAAAAATCCTACACCCAACTGACTTGCCAATAAAGGTATGTACTCTATTATCGCAAGCCGGACCCTCCAATGCCTATCCTCAGCAAGCTCAACAATAGCCGGCAATAGAGATTGGGACAGAAGATCAATTCCAATAACCTGCAATAGTAGCTATTTTAACATGGTTGGAAAGAAATCAATCCATATTGAATCTACAAATGCATTGCAGAAGAAGAGTGTACGTAAATTCACCAGAAGACATGAACACCTAATCATTTAAAGGTGTAAATATATGTACGAGAGTTGCATAAGATATAGATTATAATAGTTATCAGACAATCATTAAACAAAATCATGACGAAACTGTAAAGGTTTTCCAAAGATCATAGCACAATTAACAAGAATCTCTAGACTAATTAAAATTTTAAAAAAAGATAAAAATAATATGCACAGAAGCATCTGGAAAGTGAATTGCCTTGCTAAATCATACTGACGTAAAATCAGCCATGAATGAAAGAATTTTTATTGTGAGAAGATTTTCAAATGATTTGAGGAGCATTTGAATGATAAATAACACAAGTTCATTTTCCCATATAATCAACATTTGCAATGCATGAAAGTAAATGGAAATGGATGTCTTACACCCATCTATTGTACATGTGCACTTCACATCAAACAAGCCCCTGCCCTACCAGGTGCACCTTTTGTCTTTCACATCTCTGTCTGTGAAAACAAAAATGCATGTCCCCATCCAACCAAATACAAGTGCCTCACAGAACTGAGAGAAGGAGCAGCAATAAAAGCATACAACTAAAAAGAGGTTGACTAAAATTTCAAAACCAGTGAGAATATCCATCCAAGAAAACAGGTCTTTTTTTTGTTTTCTAATCTCTTTTTTTTTTTGGGTAAGCAAGCAATTATGAAGCTTCAGGTGGTTTTTAAATAGATTTACTAAAGGACATCACAATTTGGACAAGAGAACCTTGTGTGCTTATAAGAGTCTGCCGGAGAAGTAGCATTTAGGTAGCAAATCAACTAGGCCAATGAAGGCACATGATGAATTAATGACGGATGGCTCAACATGTAAAAGCATAAATAAAGTTCAACACCTAATATTGTCACAAACCTGATTGACTTGATCAAGTTTGCTTATAATGTTGAGGCGTACATCAGGAAATTCATCTTTCAGAAGGGAAAGGAATATTGGCAGAAGCTGCTCAATTGTTGCATCCTGCATTAACCACCAAACCAAAGTTCAAAAGTTTGCTGCAGATGCAGTCAGTGCAGTGTTAACAAAAATGCATTTTTATATAAATAAGAAATCAGAATATATTGCACAAACAAAACCACCCACACTTCAGCAATCGTGTGCACAATATTTTGTTCCCCACAAAAAAAAAAAATATATACTAAATGATAGACCACAAAGAATTTTGGGGGAATACATGAGAAATTTAACAAACTTCATAACACTCAAAACATAAATGGCAACCTACAAATGCAGATATTTATAGCAATAAAATAAAACCGCAAACTCAAAATATGAACAGATTAAAACACACAACTGCAAGTGTGATGAAAGATGAAAATTACTCAACCATATCTGTTTCATATAAATATAGGTCAAGGGGGATGGTGATATCAACAATTTAAATCCACTAAATGCCAATCTACAAAATGTAGTTAGATAAAGACAAACCTTCTGAGATTTTGATCAGAGGGTGTCACAAGCACATATAAAATCAAAATAAAAAGGAAAAAACCTCAGATGTTTGGGCCAAGTGCTGTTTAGTAATATAGCAACATTCAATGTTGCTAAATCTATAGATAGTGTCAAGGAAGAACAAAATATCATTTTGTAAGGGGTAAAAAAGTAAGGAACAATAAAATATTGAACCATCTTTGTAGAATGACAACAACATCCAAGTCAAGGCACTAATTAATCACTTCAGCAACCCTACAAGTGGTCAGACTGACCTGGAACCAAGTAGGCAAGTACAAAATAAAGCCACACAAAAACATACATATTGGTGAAAGGTTTATAATGCTTTAGTAAAATAATGCCCTCCCCATTATTTGCAGCCGGCAGCACATTTACTACAACTAAAAGATTTAAATCGTTTCTCACAATTTGTTTCTCAGAGAAAATTTAATCAATATGGCCATTAAAAAAATCCAAAGTATGCATCGTTATATTTCACCTTTGCATGCACAAATTAGAAACTAATGAATGCCTCCCTAACCGGAGTTAATGAATAAGACTTTCCACGGGACATTCTTACCTTTCCTAAGATAGGAGCCATTCCCATTATAACTGAAGCCAAAGCAGAGCGAACATGCTGAGAAGAATCTGATGACAATTCCTACAAAATGTTGTTGCCAAGTGATAAGACACAACATTAATGGCACAATGTGTAAGGAGTAGGTCCACAAACAAACAAGAAAAATTTCGTATGCATGATCATTTGTGCTTGTGAAGACAGAGAGAGGGAGAGATATGCACCTTTACACAGGGAAGAATGTGCTGAATAGCAAGTTCGGGACTAAGAATCCGGCAAAACTTGGTGACTTTGCCAGCAGCTGCTATACGTACTTCAGCTTCGTTATCTCGAAGTAAGCGCACATATGCAGGAACCAAATCCATCCTTAAATAGTAATATGATCACATCAATTAAACATTTCAAAAAAAAAGAGCAAGGAGAGCCACAACTGAAACACCAAGACATAAATAAGACTCAAATCTAAAGAAAACAGGCAAAACACTACATATATGTACGTGCCTATGTCACTATGTATCAGTGATAAAAAAGAGCAATAATGTAAGTATATATAGCTATTAAATTCTTTCAAGACTGCCCAAGATGGTACATGATCACATGGTGAGTAGAATAAAATGCAAGTGAAGTCAACCTGACAAAACAGAATGAGAGCCGTGTGTAGCCAACATAAGGAAATATTTATAGTAGATAAATACCTGGTAGGTTCAGGCCCCACAGCTTCACAAAGTTCATATAACTGATTTGCGACCATGTAGCGGACACGCCAAGACTTATCCTATTTAAGAATAATACAGTAGACAAAATAAGAAAAATGCTTTGGAGCTCTAATTCTTGAGCTCTAAAGCCAGCTCTAATGAGCTGGCAATGGGTCACATCCACTGTGATGGGATGTTTTGGTCTTTATTTATTTATTTATTTATTTTCTCCTTGCCATGTCATTAGTGCTCCATTAGAGCACCAAAATTAGTGTTATGAATCATTGCTGACAAAATAAATATACAACTAAGAACATATCTTCAGTAACAGATGCTTCTGAAAATCAAATATTTTTTCAGCAATCTCAGTCAAAAATTTAGCAACTCTCAAAAGCATCATATACTAGAGTTGCCAATTATGGGATTGCATGCATTTAGGACTAGACAATATATCATCATTAAATCCATACACAAAAAGTAAACATGTTTAGACACAATCACTTTAACAGGCATATGACACGTTATTTAGAGTAATTAAATATAACATGTCGAATGAGGTTATAGTCAGCTAACTTAGCTAGAGTAATAAAAGGAGTTTTCACTGTATTTAGCATTATGTTAGAAACTTTTTCACTGAAAGTGGTGGAAAATAAATCAGCATTCAACTACTCTATAACAGAAGCATAAATAGGGGCCGTTTGGTGTACCTGTGGGAAAATAATTATAGATTATGGCTTAACAGATTTTAGATTATAGCTTTAAACATAAACTGTTAACCTGTTTGGTGTAGCTGTGAGATAATAGATTTAATCAGCAGAGTAGTGTTTGGCTGAATAAGCTGTAAAATAGTTTTTTACTGTGTAATGTCCTTTTTGCCCTTATAAGATATAAAATTTGTTATTTCATTTATAATACATTTTTTTCTTTTTCTTCATTTTATTTTCTCTTATTTTCTTTTTCTCCTTATTTCATTTCTCTTATTTCTTTCTTTTTTTTTCTTTTTTTCTTCTCTTCTTTCTTTGTTAAATTTTGCTTAATTTCTTTTCATTAGTGGAAGTAAATTGTAATTATTCATTAACAATTTTTTTTTCATTGCACAAATACCAATTAATAATGCACTTAATATTCATTAATGGAAGTTTGCCCTTATATTCATTTTTTAATTTATTAATTTTTTTTAATTACAAACCCTAATCCCACTGCCGGCAGCTCCGTCCTTCTCCTCCTCCTACTCCCACTGCCGGCAGCCCCTTTTTCTCTTCCTCCTCATCCCACCGCCGGCATCCGTCGATCGTCAAACCCTAGCCGCAATCACAATTAGTGCGAGATCGTAGAAGAGAGAGAGAGAGAAGAGATCGCGATCGTCACCGTCAGGCTACGGGTTGAGATCGTCACCGGCGGCGCTAGGGTTTCAAATCGATCACGAAGAGAGATCGCGATTGTCACTTGAAGCGATCATGAAGAGAGAGATCGCGATGGTTAGGGTTTAAGTTTTGGTTCAGATCGCTCACTGTGAGCGATCGAAGAACACCGGAGAGAGAGAGAGAGCTCTGGTCGCCGGAAATCGCCTTGGTTCGCCGAAAATCGCCTCTCCCGTTCGTGCGAGAGAGAAAGAATGAGTGTTTTTTGTTTATATACATGGCACATTTATAATAACTGAAAATTGTGAAGGGCATTTAAGTCATTACGCCCCTCCATTTTCAGCTGTGCACATAAGCTGAAAATTTTAAGCAGGGGTGAAGCAGCTTCAACTTTTAAGCTGAAAATCAATTAATTTAAGCTATAATCTATCTCTATAATTTCTACCAAACACACCAAAACAGCTCAATTTAAGACAAAAGTTGATTTAAGCTGAAAATAAGTGCTACCAAACAGGGCTATAGAAATAAAAGGCAATTCATAGAACTTCATAGTATTTTGGTCATTTTGAATTATTGGACATTTAAATGATGAAACATTGGAACAAAACATTCTAAATAGTGTTTCAAGGTAAACTAAGCTCCCAAATATCTATAACCAAATAATTTGGGTATGTTTGGTTTGAGTTTTAGAGATGAGTTTTAGAAAAAAATTTCCAAAAAATTGTTTGGTTTGAGATTTTTCTCAAAAAATTTCCAAAATCACTTTCTCTCTCTTACACATCAATCAATCACTTTTTCTCTCTCCTCTCTCCTTCTCAATCACTTTTTCTCTCACACACATCTACTCAATTACAACAAAATATCAAATCATCCCAAACTCCCAAACTCTAAAACTACTTTCAAAATATACAACCAAACAAACCAAAAAATTTCTGAAACAACTCTCCCAAATTTTTTTCAAAAACAACTCTCCCAAAAACAAACCAAACAAGCCCTTTATCTTCAAAGAAAATCTGTTGATCAACGCATTGGAACAATTAAACCCTGCAGTTTTTCTTAATTGGCTCTTTGACAACAAACAGGAAGTTTGGCTACATAAGGCTTGTTATCCATTGCTCTAGCTAGTGTTTATCCCCAATCAAGTCTTCTTGCAGTGCCATAACTTCTCCTTCCTTATCTCCTTGAAGCACACCATCAACTTTCAAAAAAATCACTCCAGTATACTCATTGGTCTTTATTGCATATAACTGGATCTTCTCTCACGACTACATATGTCATAGTTACCCAAAAATGCAAATATTACATTAATTTTCGTTAGGGCACATGTTTTAAAAAATATGGTACACTTTCTATTTTAAGACTATATTAAAAATATATATATACACTCTATTTCTTCTATTAGTTTTCTTCTTTACAATAGTTTGGATAAGGGGAAAAAAGAGCTAAATTCAAACAACTTTTTTTTTTTATAAAAAAAAAAAAAAAACTGAAGGAAAAGGCCATCACACAGCAACACCACCTTTTATAGAATAACCTATGAAGCAATGTCCCAAAACTCGGACTGGTGGCTAAACCATAAAAGGGACTGGGTCAAGGGTCACTCGCACCCAAATTTTTTTTCTAATCTTTGTTGTACCCAAAGGTACCTAGTATATATCCAAGTCGTACCTTAGCTAGAATAGTATTTTCTTCTATACAGATATGAAATTAGTTCTATTAGACTTTTATTTTTTTATTTTTATTTTTATTTTTTTATGCTTAGCATGATTTTAAAATTAAGCTTTGGTTTGTAAGTTATCTAATATAATGTTTTTTAATTTTGGTTTGTAGCTTACTTTTGGGATTAGATATAAATTGTAGGTTCGATCTTCACTAACTAAACTATTTAACTAATTTTTGCATTAACCCAAATTAAAATAAATATTTTGTTATGAACGTATCAAGCCGTGCTCATGCCCGCACCCTACTTTTTTTAGATTTTACCTAATTGACCTACCAATACCATACCTATACCTGTACACGTGCTTCATAGGGGATAACCTTAGCAGAGCAATAAAGTACCTTATAAAGAATACCCTATTTTCTATTTTTATGTAATCTAACAAAATTTTGAAAGGAAAATAATCAATAATATTGTTTATCATTAATCATTTCTCATTACAAACGATTACTCTCATATTTAGATAAAGCTCAAGCCATGCCAACTATGTGATCTTCACCAGCCTAACCCTACAGTACCACGTTTACAAAATATTCTTTTATCATCCATATGGCCCGACAATATGGATAATATAAGTCTTGCAAAAGGTTTATCTCACAGCCATTGAACATTTTCACAAAAAAAAGATATTGCAAGGAAGAAGAAGAATGATAAATTTTACATCATGAAAGTAGAAATAAACCTGCCCCTGAAAAAGTAATTGCTATCCAGGTAGTTACAAGCATATATGATAAGATCTACAAGAATGAATGTGTTAGGTAACAATAATCAGCAAAAGCAGAACTAACTAACCACGATAAATTTCATATATGAAAAATGAAAAATAATATATGATTATACCTGAGAAAAATTGACAATGACAGGGAGAATATGTTGAACACAATCTTGGGGCTCCAACAATTTGCCAAGAGCAGCACAGCCCTCAACAGCTAACAAGCGAACAGAATCTTGGTCTGAATGAAAATACAATACAATACTCAATGCTTAGGAAACCAAAGACAAATAACGAACTTAAGAACAGATAATGGAAAAACTAGTATGAGCAAAAAAAATGGCCATCATCTTGAGAATCACTACCTTTTCTGAGGATAACAAAAGCTTATGGTAGCACCAAAACATATTATTCCCTTCATATACCATTTCATATTACATTTCTTTACCTAAAATGGTTTTCAATTGCTTGAAAGTTGAAAGCCCATTTCAACAATAGATCAATTCTCCTTCAACAGACCCAGCAACATAGCTAGAAACATAGTCCACCCAACTACTTTAGCCATGTTCCCAAATGGATTTAATTTTTTTGAACAATTTCACAGGCATGCCAAACCCAATCATCTTTGTCGGCGTATATTGCACTAGTCTAATTCAATACTATTACATGGACTCGGGTATGAGAATCAAGTGTGAGTGCATGTTTAAGTGTCAAACATAACCTTTTATCTTAGGATATTGGGAAGATATATCCAAAAGTGAGATATGGGTTTCGGGACACATTGTGGACACTTATATATATTGCAATTTGTAAAATATTCTTAGATAAGATACTTTAAATTATGTAAAATGTGCTTAAAATTAAATAGAATCTAAAGAAAATATAAATTTCTTATCTCTCACCCATGTGAGAGATTGAGAGATTAGAAATGTTTCTTTACTAGTAAATGTGAGTTTCTTCTTCTTTAAACGTCATAAAAAAATTATAGGGTCCCAGTGTTTAAAGTTGGTACAAGTGTGACACATATCCCACCACCTCCTTACCTTTGTCATATCTGGTGGATGGATACCTTGAGAAAGAGAAAAGAGTCCATGTAACACAATTCTATAGTACATGCACACAATTTTATATGCAAGTTATGTGCAAATGTGGTGTTGGTAATGTCTTAATATGGTGGTGGGTCTATATATGGTCAAATCAAAGTGGGGCCCAAAGTGTTTACAACCCAAATTGATGTTTGATTATGCACAAAAGTATCATTTGATTATGACCCAAAGTCATCTTAGGGTTACGCACAAAGTACTGTTTGGCTATGCCCCAAAATAGTTTTGGTTATCCCCCAAAGTGGTGAAAGTGAATGCACCCAAATGTGGGGCATGTACCATAGCATGACCCATCACACAATTGTTATTATTATTTTATTCTTAAGCAGGTTCAAAGGAAATAAATTAATCACTAGTCCTCAAAGGTAATACCTTTCTCCACAAATTTTGAAATTATGATATTATCTACTTGCTTTTACATGCTATTGAAAGCATGGATTTCCACTGGCATTAAATATTCCATTTTTTATTAAGCTTTTAATTGTTTTCCTAATTCTAATAATGTCACTCAAGTCTTCCATTATAGATTCAAAACCTTCATTTCATGAGTTCAAATAACTACTAACAAATTTTATGTATTTTGAGCATCTTGGGATATTTGATGGTGTTCCTTTTGTCAAGACTACACCAGCTAAGCTCTTCGCTGCAACTCTCCCTCCATCTTTGGCAACATTCCACTTGCCAACAAGAGAAAGTTTTCTAGTCATGTGTATCTTCCCAGTTCTTCACCCAATTTCAATTTATCTAGGTAGCATTATAAATGGTTTGATTGCTTATTGTAGTTATATGGTCAGTCACGCTGGTCCTAATCCATCATATCAAACCATTAGCATATGGTTCCAATCAAAATTCGAACTTTGAATGTTCTAAGAATGGGTAAGAATCACCTCCACTGCCAGAGTCTGGGAATGCCCTAGACAAAGGTTGCTAAATTTTCATTGCACTTGGACCATGAACTAGCACATTATGACTGCTGCAAACTAAAATATAAGTTCACTTACCATCCTGCGTAAGATCCTCAAATATTGACATGATGTCAGTCTTGAGATGAGCAGGTTCAACAGTTGCAGCAAACTTCCCCAAGTTTGTCGCAGCAGACCTCCTCACCATAGGCATGTCATCTTGACACAACTGGCTGTATATTGACTGCAATTCTGTCTTTAACATCTCTGGGGCACTAGGGTAAGCAATATGAAACATTCCACAGGCAGAGACTCGGGCTGTAAACCATTCACCTGATGCCAGTCTCTATGGAAGGGAAATTACACAAATAAGAAAAGCAATATACTTTTCGGGAAAGAGGAACAATATATAACACATACAAATCAGAATACTGTAAGACATTTATGAACATGGAAAATCCGGAAATTAAAATTAATCCAGATGATGCCTGAAGGAGCGACACATGCATATTCCAAGTTACCTAAACATTGTGTTACCATAAAACACTAATATTCTAGCGAATTACGTATTGGTACACACCGTAAATTTAGTGATCCAAAACGATCTCAAAAGTTTTTTTTTTCCCAATATATTCCTTAAATGTTAACTTATGAGGAAAACTATCAAATATAATGAACTAAAATCTAAAGTGAGTTAAGTTTTGACAAGACAAAAACATCCAAAATGGAAAAATAAATAAATAAAATTACACTACATTTTATTGGATGCCTAATAGTTAAAAGAAAATTACTGTAGAAGTATCTTAAATTATTTAGTGTAATATATACAAGTCTACCCCTATTGTATTACATTTTACAGAATGTGGCGTACCATGTTCCCGTTCCTATTTTCGTTCTCGCCCCACATACTGGAACGATCCACGTTCTAGGTAACATCTTCTTTCATATCCTTTTTTTTTTTTATAAATATAGCCATCCTAGAATCATGCTGTTGGGTAGACAATTTGCGATAAAGAGAACCATAATGTAACATGTAGTTTTTTTTATTTTGGGTGGGAGGTGGATTGAGTTAATAACGAGCGTAACAATTCAATGAGGTGTCATAATCTTTTGAAGACAGTAAGCTGTACACAATACAGATAAAAAATAAAGTGTATTACATAAACGCATTTATAATCTGAATAACAGTAGAAAAGAGCAGAGACCAAAAACAAAACAAAAAAAAGACAAATTACCAAAGCAAAATCTAACCTTGACCAGAGGAATAAACCAGTCAACCAAATCACTCTCCCTCATCTGAGATCCAATTCTACACAATGACTCAACGGCTTTGTCCCTGACACAGGTTTCCTCAACAGTGCAAAGGGTTTCCAAAGGTGGGAGCAAAACATTTGCATGCTCCACTCCCCCAACATATGGAATAAACACACCCAACTCTTCTGCCATTGCAAGAAGCACCTCATCATCATCATCATTGTTTTCGCTCAGAAATGGAATCAATTCCTTCCGTGTTCGCTCCTCCCCAAGAGCACGTGCAATCGTTGATAGCCTCCGAATCGAATTCAATCGAAGTTGAATGTCATCATTCTTAAGCTCATTGATCAGCACAGCTATTGGGTACAGTGGCTCATTAACCATCGACATTGTATCTCACAAACTTCAAACAATCACCAAAAAATAAGTCAGCTCATGCATAATAACGATAATAGAACTTCAAAAATCATAGCAAGTTCAAAAAGTAATGAAAGTTACATCACCCAAAAAAAAAAAAAAAATCTGGCAAAATACTATTCAAGTAACTATCACAATTCACAAATTTACTACCATTAAACTATAAAAATGTCAAGTTTTTGAGAAAATCCAGAAAAAAAAAAAAGCAAAGAAAATTAAACATTGCCATTTTTATAATTTGGGACATGAGAGGTTAAAAAAAGAAAATCCATTCGGTTGAGTTAACTTACTCAAAGTTTATCAGATTCCTGCGTTTTCTCGTCAACCAAAAGGAGGGTAAGTAAAAGTAATGGATCGGTGGAGAGTACGAGATCTGGAACCAACCCTATAATTCAAATCCAGAAAAATGCCGAGTTTTGTTTAGGAAATTAAAGGTTGTTTCGGGAAGCTCAAATTCGAAAGAATAAAACCCTAGGCATTCAACGTCAGTTACAATGATTGTTTTCAAATGAGAACCAATGAATTCTACAATTATATTGTTCAAAACAAATCCATGGAAGTGAGATATATATATACACATAGGTACAAATGAATGTATAGGTGTGTAGATTTAGAGAGAGAGATTAAGAGAGGGAATTGGAGGTCATCTTACCACTTTTAATGGCTTCCCGCTGGCTTCCTCTGTTTCAGGGTCGGAGAGACAGAGTAGAGAGAATTGTTTCTTGTTTTTGTATTTGTATTTTATAGGCTAGTGGGCTTCATTTGGGCTATAAACTGGGAGCCCATATTGAAGAGGTTATGGGCCATGAGCCTTGGGCGGTGCTTTGTCCCCAAATAAACAGCTCGAGCTTGGCTTCAGTTCGATAAATTTAAAATTATATAAAAATATAAATTACTTGTGTTCAGTCAACAGAAACTCATTTGAGATTGACTTGAAAGTTTAACAAACTAAATTTAAATAAATTTCAAAACTCAATAAAATTTTCAAATCAAATTTGAACAATTAACTGTTAGTTCGTTTATCACTCCTAATTATAAGAGGGTAAGAAAGGATAAAATTAGGGGTGTAAATTTGGTCTGGGCCGACCCACGTGAAAAAAATCTAAGCTTAGCTCCAAGCCCACTCAAAATAAAATAGTGGGCCTGGACTCGGGCCAGGCTTTATTTTTGCGAAAAATAATTGATAGATGTATTATATATAAATTATTTATGAGAAATAAAAACAAAAGAATATTTTTACTATAGTATTTTAGTTATAATTAATGAGATGTTCGGTTATGTTTCATATATTTAGTTATGACTAAAAAATTATGAAATTATGCCATTTTTTTCCTGAGTCATAAGGTGCGTACATAATCTTTCCTAGGAAAAAAATAAAATGAAATGAATAATTTTATATATATCAAAATGAAACGAAAATTATAATCATTAAATTAAATAAATAACATTTAATTAATATTTTTGTTTCAAAATAAAATAAAAAATATTACCAAAAAAATTGGGTCAATAGGGCCGGCCATAGGGTTGGCTCGGATTGGCCGGCCGAGTTTTCAAACATATGGCCCAAGCCCAAGATCTCGGTCTCGTCTCTGGTCGTGAGCAAGTTTCAAGTGAACCGCGGCCCGATGGGTCAGATTTACACTCTTAAAAAAAACATAAGCTAATCATTCATTTAGCTCCAAAAAAAATAATAATAATGTTCCCGTTTGGTGTAGCTGTTAAAACATATTATAAATTATAGATTATGACTTTAATCAGAAACTGTTAATCTGTTTGGTGTAGCTGTTAGATTATAGATTTAAGTTGCTGAGTAGTGTTTGTTAAATAAGCTGTGAAGTAGTTTTTTCAATTAATTTTTATTTTTTTATTATTCACTATTTGTCTACATTTCTCATAAAAAATAATAATAATATTCTATAGTCAATTTAGATCTTTTTCTATTTTAAAAAAAATTAAAAATAAAAAAATCTAAGAGTATAACCGTGAATTAATATGTCCACAGCAGAAACTGATAATCAGACGTAAGGGGTCAGCAGCTTCTCAAAATTAGCTTTTTTGACTTAAAATAAATTGTTAGAATCAGAAACTGTTTGAAATAAGTTTAACCAAACAGTTCAAAATAACTTTTTAAAAGTCAAAAGTCATAAGTTGGCTCAAAAAAGCTCTACCAAACACCCTCATTATACGTTGTAACTAAAGGGACAAATAGTTTGATTCGGTTATAATTTTAAAAAAAAATTAGTATTGAGTTGAGCCTTTTAATTTTGTTACGGAACCCACCATACATTATGTATCAATTTTGTTGATTTTTAAATTCAGTATAATTGAGAGATTCATAAGAGATTTTAAAAAAACAGAAATGCGCGAGACCCCCACTGGGGGTCGACCCCCAGTGAGGTGGCGGAGGCTGATTGGGTGAAAAAAAACAATTTTTTTTTTTTTTTTTTTTTTTGATTTTCGGCCAGTGGGGGCGCGCCACGTCACTGGGGGCGCGACCCCCACTGGGGGTCCATAGCACGGTTGTTAAAAAAAATTATAAAATCTAACATGAGGATTAAATGAAGATGGATGGTGAAGATGCTCTGTGAATGTTTTATTTCTTAACTGTTATTGTAAAATATAGTATTGGTCAGTTCGGCGTGAAAAATTTCAAATCGAAATTTCAGTTGCCTAGGACGGTTGGTTTGGTTCGGTTCATCATTGTTTCGTACAACATTTATAACAAAAATATATTGGGCAAATTGTATATATCTTTCTCGAGATTTGAGCTGGTTTGGCATAAGCTGTATAAGTCAAAAAGTCAAAAAGTTACTCCAAAATCCAAAAAGATATTACTATTCACCAAAAAAAAATAATAATAATTTTTTTCAAACCTCCCGTACACACGGAATTGACGCTGCAGGCTGCTGTTGCGCCATTTTCAAACAAAAAAAAATGATTGGGTGTATTTTTTACACACACCGTTGTTTGTCTCATGGGGGCCATCATGGGTCCCGTTTTGATAATCTGAACCGTTCAATGTGTAGAAATCGTCGAGTACTATATGTCTGCAAAAAATCACATTGATCGGATATCGATAACTATATGATCAAATCAGTTATATATAAAAAATGGATAGTGTTAGAATTATTGATTGAAAAATAAATAAATCTGATCAGATAGCTATCGATATCTGATTGACGTGATTTTTTATAGGTATATAGTGTTCGACGAGTTACACACATTGAACGGTTCAGATTATTAAAATGGGACCCGTGATGACCCCCACGGGCCAAACAAAACCGTCCAAAGCTTTGTACAAAAATTACCCAATCATTTCCAACTCCATAACACTCAGCCGGTTGTTAAAAAAGTGTACGGCTGGGCCCCACTCCTCTCCAATCATCTCTTACACACTTTTTTTATACAATTTTTTAATACACATTTTTCCATAAAAATCCAAAAAGTTAACCCAAACCTTCATATTTTTTTTTTTGTCTTTTTTAGTCCAAAAAGACAAAAAGTGCACTTTTTTAGGACACCCCAAACCAACCCTTAGTTAAATTACAGATATTTCTTGAGGTTTCAGAAACTACAGATATCCTCCTAAGATTTATATTTTCATAACAACTTGCCCCATGAGGTTTACATTTTTATAACAATTTGCCTCATAATTTGTTATGTAAATAGTACCTTTATAGAGTATCTGTAATTTCTCAAACCTCAGGGGTATTTGTAATTTTGCTAAACCTCGAAAGAGTATATGTAATTTGCCCAAATATATTAAAGTTCTCCAAGCCAATAAAAACTTCTAAAAATATATATAAAAGTAACAAAATTTTCTTTCTTTTTCTTTTTTTTGTTGAGAAATTTTAGATTTCACAAATCCCAAGTCTATTGCATTAAATGGAAAATTCAGTCAAAACTCTCTCGTAATAAAATTTTAATGCATTAAAGATAAATATAAAAAAATTTATTTGAAAAATTCAACAAATATCACTATTATCAAAATATTAGACTTTAAAATGATATAAATTTTGATGTAGATGTCGGTTTTTAATAAAATAAATATTTTTAAAATTTTCTTGTCAAGATCTATCAAATAAGATCAATGTTGACTATGAAATTCTTTGTTAAAAAAAATATATTACCTTTGAAATTGATGTAAACAGTAATATGTTACTCTATCTCACAGTAACATGTTACTCTGACAATATTGTCCAAAAAAAAATAAAGAAGATATTTTAGGGCTGAGCATAAGGTTATTCGATCCACCGAACCGATTTGCATACAAATAGGCGGTTTCGTAAACACAATGCAGACAAATGCTGTTTGAAATATGATATTATTGAAGGTTGCGGGCGGGTTGCGGATTTTACCCTCACCCTCAAGAACCCGCCCACACTTGGACTTTTATTTTTATTTTTATTTTTTTATGATGGAGTTTGGGAGTTTCAAATTTTTTATTTTATTTAATAGGTTTGAATTTGATGAAGTTTGACAACAATTTATTATTATTTTATAATTGCATTTTGGATTAATGAAAAAGTTAATAAATAATCACATTTAGATAAGTTTAGGATTTTTAATGATTTTGCTTTAATTGTATTGTTGGATAGTGAATGATTTTGATGATTTAGTTTAGGATTTTGAATGATTTGCTTGTATTAGGAATTAATTTTGTTATATTTTTAATTCTGTAAGTTTTAATTAATTAATTATTAATTATTAATGTTGAGCATTTTAAAAAATGAGAGAAAATGATTTAAAACAAATATTTATAAAACGGGGAAAAAATGCCCAAAAATAAATTTTTAAAGAAAAAAGTTCAATCCACAATCCATCTGTACATCTGCAAACCCTATCCGCACAAACTGTAACCCGCACTGCGGGCGGTTGCGGGTTCAATTTTTTCCAAACCGCACATATGTTGGCGGGTCCAAACTGTAAAGCGAACCATCCAAAACCAAACCACGAGCACCCCTAAGATATTTTACTTTGTTCTTACTCAATTATGTGTTTTCTTCTTAGGAGGGTTTATAAAAAAATTAAATTAAACTATTATTTTCACAAAATAAGAGTCCAATGTAGGGATTTTGACTAAATTTCTCAATAAATGTGATCTTAGATTTTTCATACTGATTTGCCTCTGGGGGCTCACAATTATCCTTTTTTCCCAGCAAGAAGGCATTGTAAAAATGAAAGCAGAAGCCAGTTTTCAAAGATTTTAGACATAAAAAATTGCTACCAATGTGATCACTTTCTTGTGCAATGAGAAGATAAAAATAAATAAGGTTAGTTTTCTTCTACAATTGCAGTCACTAATCTACTTTACGAACGCCATATTTGGATTACGAAATTTAATATAAACTTAAAAAGTAAAATGAAAAAAGTGAGTAAAATGTAGACAAAATGTAATTATATTATATTTATATTTCATCCACTTTTTCTTACCCAAATCTATCATCCAAATACAACCTAACATAATTTCTTGCATATTTTTCCAAACAAACAGAACATTGAAGAAAAATGATACTTTGCTTTACTGATTACTCCTGTCAAAATTCTGCCTGTGCATGAAATATTAAGGTTTTGTTTGAATCTAAAATTTTGGAAGGAGAGAGAAGAAGCTTATGTTAGATATACCACCCCATGATGAGGAGAGTGATAATGCACCACTTGAAGGGTGATAATGCACCACTTGGCTAAACCACAAAGAGAGTGGAATGTCCATTTAGGAGCACTACTTTAATGGGGGTGGCTCACCAACTCCAACCCACTAGAGAGTGGAAGGAGGTTGGTGATGGCCAATCATATTCTCTTCTCCATGTGTATAAATAGGTGAAGAGTGGTTGAAGAAAATGTGAGAAAAAAATAGAGCAAACACAAGTAAGTGAGAGATGTGAGAAACCGTCTCCCTCGGTGTGAGCGAGGGAGACGGGGGAATGGGTGAGTGAGAATAGTGTGAGTTTCTCCTCTGTAATATTTCTGTAATCTCTCCATAAATGATAAACGGTTACTCTCCCGTGGACGTAAGCATTATTGCCGAACCACGTTAAATATTGTGTCTCTTTCTGTGTGGGTGTGTGTTTCTGGTTGTTATAATTTCTATAAGGTCTTGGGCGGGATCCCCGATCCCAACAAGTGGTATCAGAGCCTCGTCGGTGGCGTTTCGGAACAAAAACCCGTGCTGTTTCGAATCTGCCCAGAAATCGGATTGCTCGAAATCCAGTTTTGAGCATACCAGGAGCAAGGACTCGGCGAGAGGATTACAGAAATGCAAAAAACACTCCAAACGGAGGCCGGACGTGCCCTCACGCGCCCCTAGAAGGTGGCGCGTGAGGCCCACTCTCAGCCACGCGCCCCACGCGCCGAGGATGGAACCGGTGCGTCATCTCACGCGCTAGCACGCGCGCCACGCGCGGCTGAAGGAGGAAGACGAGTGGGGAGGAGCGCGTGTAGCGCACGTGCGGTGCCCACGCGCAGTCCACGTGGCAGGACACGTCAGCGAGGTACGCCACGTGTCAGTCAATGGAGCGCAGAGTCAACGCCACATGGCAGCCAGGTCAGCGCCACGTGTCCGGACACGTCATCGACACGTGGCACTGTGGACCAGTCGCTGCATGCCACGTCATCTGCCACGTCAGCAAAGGTTGACCGGTCAACCAGAGGCATGGAGGGATCCTGTGTTGCGCGGCAATGGTACAGCCGCGCGGAGGAAGGATCCAGTGCTTCGCGGCTATGGTGCAGTCGCAGATCTGAGGCGTACAAAATGTTTTGGCTGGATCTAAGCCATTTGGAGTCCGTTTTTTGGCGATCCAATAGTGGTTTCCAACTATTTGGAGTATTCCGGACACATCTGTACGGTCAGATTTTGGAGACAGAGTTTCTGTAAAAAGAAGGCAGATTAAGGGGACGGACGGCATCGGGTGCAGTGGACGGAATAGTCTGTTGATACACGGAATATTCCCTGAACTTCTGAAAATTGCAATTTGGCCCAGAATTTTCAGAAAATTGTGGTGTGGCCCAGTTTTCGGGGATATTTTTCAGTGAAGTCCCCGGAAATACAGCGAAGGTTGGTCCTAGCTAATCGGACCGTTCCGGACGCAACCGCAAGGTCAGAATGGTGAAATTCTGAACAATTTTTTTTAAAGACTGTTAAAACATGGGAGTTTGTCATCTTTAATAGTCAAAGGAAGGTTGCCGGATATTGTGGAACGCTGCGGATTCACTGAAGAGGTCAGAATGGGCAGATGCTGACCAGATTGGACAACCAGATACAGATCGAGATAAATCATTTAAGACCAAAGGAGATCAGGCTTGATTAAATAGCAGATCGAGGGAGATCAGGATTGGTCAAGGGCGATTAGAAGAATTGCACATGATTATCTCAAAATCAACAATGTCTAGGAAAGTTCTGTCAAAAAGACACTGTCTAAGGAGACTGGTTCTTAAGTGGGACCGATTGTGACCCCACCAGTCTTTCCTGGGAACTTTCCTGGTTGTTGATGTCATCGGAGGATCTGATTCAATCAGAAGAAAAGTCCACTTCATCAGATAGATGATTGGCAACCAGTGCAGGCTTAGAGAAATGTTGTGGCAGTTGGAGCTACTGTCAAACATAATACAAGAAGTACTGGTAGTATGTGAACGTAGAAAGGCAACAGCTGCAGTAGTACACACATAAGGTGTAGGAGCACGTAGCCACAATAGCACAGATGAGTACACAGGAATGTCATACAAGGTGCTGGCATACAATAGTGTAAGAGTACGCAGCTGAATGTGATACAAAGGTGTAGTGTGCCGGATTTTGGCCTGGCAGCAACAACTAGTTCACAGAAGAAAGCTCAAGACAGAGAAATTGAAAGGGATAAGACGCTGCAGTGCGCACCCCGGGAGAGGCAAATCTCTTTCTTTGTCCTGAATCTGGTTCGTGGCAGTGAAGTCGCGACGGGCACCCAGAGAGTTTGGGTGGAGTCACCTCAATAGGGAAACACTGAACATTCTATTGGAGGATGCAAGTACCTGGTGATAGAGGTGCGAGCCATGCAAGATGATGTGTGGCGGTTGAAGACATTCCAAGTAGGAGGTGCAGATTCACTCTGGATGCTCAGTGGAATGGAGGCATATTTACAAACGGTGTTTTATCATCCATGTGGGTGATGTGGGTGATTTATTTTGTTCACCCGGTTGAAGCCAATTGGAAGCCAATTGAAGACCTTTCAGAGTCAGTTGCAAAAGTTATCAGTTGATTTGGAGACTCTTGGGTTAGAACTTCAGAGTTCATTGGGTTTTTCTCTAGGGGATAGAGAGAACCAGCATTGGCAGAGTGTACTATGGAGATTTGGCATATGTACTAAGTCCAAATGGTAGTACTTTATTGGCATTGGCCTCTGTGGAGGCGTTGGATCGTTGTTGGAAGACTCGCATTTGGTGAAGCCTTGGTTTCCGCATTTGTCGATTTGAAGAAGGTGTGACAATCTACTTCAGATCTTGGTGGAGTTTTTTTCCGCATTTGTCGATTTGAAGAAGGTGTGAAAATCTACTTCAGATCTTGGTGGAACTTTGGCAGTTTTGTTCAATGTCTATTGGAGGTATTGTTGTTAGCGGTCTTTCACGGATTATTGGCGACTTTCAAAGTCGTGGTTTATTGAGATTCATTATCACAGCTGGGATCTATGAGTATGTCTGATTAGATCCAGGGTGTCTCCGGTTTGTGAGACTTGATTGTTTCTTCTTCTTGTGGATTTTCATTTTCGCAATCTGTTCCATATTCGAAGACATCAGCTATTGGTAGTCTGGGTGACGATTCAGGCTCCGGGTGTTTGCTTCTTTGGAAGCGGTTTGACCGTTGGTGTTCATTGAAGATTGGAAAAGATTGCTGCGGAGAAACGTGAAGATGGTGATTTTGTGAATCTCATATGTTGGGATCCATCCCTTGATTTGCCGTTGGATTTGGAGGGGATAGATCGTTTGCAGACTCGGTGGAGTCAGCGGGGACTGTTGGAGTTGTGCATTTACGGTGCACGCGCCTTTTGGGCGATTTTTGGCAACTGTGAAGATGGTGCATCATCTTGTGTTTGCCGGTTGGAATGGCAGTTGGAGGAATCTGGAGTTTGCTCGACACTTCAGAATTTTTTGGCTCTTGGTATTTTGTAAGTTCATTTGAAGTTTGTTCCGATACTTCTGAACTGGTTAGAGCCTAACTGCGTCCACAGTCCAGTTTTGTTCGGTAGAGAACTTGCCTCAGTTCTCGGAGAATTTGTTTGGCTCTCTTGATTAATTCGAGCTTGAAGAGAGCAGTATTGTGTTCGATGGTTGATCAGACATGATGTTTTTGGTACCGCTTTCGAAGTTGCTTTGACGGAGAATTTGAAGCCTCTTTTGTTTAGTCTCTTCAGCATTGGTTCAAGCGGGTTGCTCACCATGTTTTGTTTGGAGTTGTCAAGGACAACTTGTTTGGCGCCTATGGAAATCGGAACTTGGCACTATGGTGGAGCTTGAGTTGCAGAAAATCGAAGAGCTAGCTCGATTGGTTCTGCATGTTCTTTACATTGGCTCAATGTGATTTTGAGCAATGGAATCTGCTGTGTTTTTGGGAAAAGCGCTTGTGTTTTGTACAGCAGATGGTATTCAGTTTTGACTGAATGGTTGGATACCTGGGTTATGGTATCGGTTTTTTTGATTCTGTGGCAGCGAACGCACCTCTTAATGAAACAGAGTTGTTGCGGATCTCTCAGGCGAGCTCGAGCGCAGGAGGAGAGATGGAGCCACGATGAGCACTCAAGAAGTATGGGTGCAGGTACTATGCTAGGTGTTGCATAGTTGGTGACTTGTACAGATTTGTTGAAGTTGCTTTGGAAGAAAGAGCTACTGTCAGCCATCATCCGGTAGTACAAGTGATAGATACGCAGGTAACGTGTATCGCTGAACTGGAGATCAGGGATTGCAAAAGGCATGAACAATAAGTGTGTGGAAACGCTGGGAAGTTGTTCAACAGTGCAAAGGGCAAATGCTGATAGTTCAGGATAGTTCAAGGGAAATTCCGAGCAAAGAAAACCAGGAACTTTGACCAGACAAATGAAGAGTTTTCTGTTGCTTCAGTTTTGGTCATGCAAAGAGATAAGGCATGACAGTCAAGGGCATCTCAGTAGGGGGTGCAAGACATCCAATCAGGGGGTGTCGGATATCTTGGTTACGCCAGTTCAAGCATAGCAGGTGAAGACATCCAAGACAGGAAGCGTGGAAGAGATCTGTGGGAGATAGGAGCAGAGGCTCTCTCCAAATCAGAGAGTGGTGTGAGTTGAGTTGAGGATGCAGGATTTCCTCCTCCTCTTGTATCTCTGGTGTATTATCTCTAGCTTCAGGGGATGCAGCGTCTCAGTGAGGAGATGAAGATTCTGTTGAAATTTGGGCGTGACAAGATTAGCAGCAGTGTGTGCAGTGAATCACCTCATATAGGTTGAGGGGGTGATTTGTTAGATATATCACCCCATGATGAGGAGAGTGATAATGCACCACTTGAAGGGTGATAATGCACCACTTGGCTAAACCACAAAGAGAGTGGAATGTCCATTTAGGAGCACTACTCTAATGGGGGTGGCTCACCAACTCCAACCCACTAGAGAGTGGAAGGAGGTTGGTGATGGCCAATCATATTCTCTTCTCCATGTGTATAAATAGGTGAAGAGTGGTTGAAGAAAATGTGAGAAAGAAAGAGAGCAAACACAAGTAAGTGAGAGATGTGAGAAACCGTCTCCCTCGGTGTGAGCGAGGGAGACGGGGGAATGGGTGAGTGAGAATAGTGTGAGTTTCTCCTCTGTAATATTTCTGTAATCTCTCCATAAATGATAAACGGTTACTCTCCCGTGGACGTAGGCATTATTGCCGAACCACGTTAAATATTGTGTCTCTTTCTGTGTGGGTGTGTGTTTCTGGTTGTTATAATTTCTATAAGGTCTTGGGCGGGATCCCCGATCCCAACAGCTTATACTTCATTTCTCATTTTTACCTTCTTTTACATTTCTTTTTACCAATCTCTCTATAAATAAAAAATTTAAGCTAAAAGAAATTTTTTTTTTCCCACCCCCTTCACAAAGATCAGAGAAGAACACAAACATTCCATTTTCAAATAGCAATCCACTTGAATTGAATGAAAGACTATAAGACAATTGTACCTTATGAATATATGGGTTCAATCAATAGTTCATTTAACTATACCTCTTCATCAAGATTCAAACAGACAAGGTACACGACTAAGCCAACTACTGGGACAAATCTAAGATAATTCGCAATATTAACCTTGCTTTTCTGAACATTTTGTATGTTATCACCAATCAACCAAGGCTGGAAGATTGTGTAGAGACATATATCCCAAATGAAGGCATAAGCCAGCCTCTCGGATCCTATATAACTTACCAAGAAGTCCCATCTGTCCGCAATGCCCCCAAAATTACCATCTGGTCGGCCAAACAGTGCCCACAATGTAGATATCAAGCATATGGCACCACCAATCAATCCGACAACAGGTGCACCATTAGTCATCACAGAAGCTAGTTGAGAGGACTTTGTTGGAGTATTCTGGGCATCAGCCGAATCTAGCCGGATCGCCATGTAAGGTATTAAGAATGCTGGCATCATATAGAAATTGCACACAATGTGGTGAATTGAAAATTTTGACTAGGCATACAAAACATTATGTCAATGGGAAGAAAAGGAAAAGGGGAAGAGGATGCAATGATCAGATTACACTGATTCCTAGGGCATTAATATGATCACAAATTGAACAAAGGAAAACCCCCAACAAAGTAAAACATATGTATGTTTCACAGTAAAAACAGTATGCACCAAATTTCTACAAAAAATTGTTAGGAGCATAGAAGATCAATTTTAATGACTTGACCAAAAATGAAAAAAGTGGACAGAGAAGCTGCAAAATTTCTAGTACAATCTCGGTCATTTAGCAACCGAGTATTAAAAGATCAAATGGTAAAAAAAAGTTTTGCCAAATATTACTTGCCAGCTGGGTACTAAAAGAAGGGTAAATGCATTGAAAGATATTTGAAATTGTTGTATAGTAGCATCCATACTTTTCAAGTATCTTTACATTGAAGAAATCCCACAAACACATTCGTCTGAGCGAAAATTTCTGATCCCTTGTACTAATCTAAACGGGCAAAAGTTTAGTCACGGAATCCAATTAAACTAATTCTTACCCTAAAAAACTCGTTCAGATCTACTGAAGAATGCAAGTTTCTCGTAAAGGGAACGATTGATTATAACAATGATCACATTACCAATCAAGGACGAGAGTTTAGTGAACATACTGTTTGTAAGGAACATTTGGAAGCCCCATAAAATGTCCTAGTGAACCCTTGTATCTGTCTCGCTTATAATCCGTGAATAGCAAGGGAGCAAACATGAAAGTCCACCCAATAACAAAGTTGAATAGTCCCTCAGCCATCTGTATAGAAGAAAAACTGTGTTATTTCAAAATTGTGATGTAGATCAATAGATAGGATGAATATGATGGATTATTTGCAAAGTTAGTTTGCATAGAGATAGTGATCCTTACTGGGTGAAGTACTGGTGCATCAATGAGACGAATGCCAACTACTCTGCCAAAAAAGTTGATTTGCATAAATGATCAATGCTATAATGTAATAAGATACACTAAAATTGATACACAGTTTGTTGTTTTCATCTGTGTGTGTTTACAGTTACGACTACTCTGTCTTCAGAGTAATTGATTTTGGGAAGCATTTTATCGCTTACTAGTTAAAAAAAGTAAATAAATGAAAAAATAAAATATCAGACTGAATAAAAGCATTTTCCCAAGTGAAGTGATTTTTGAGGTACCCAAATATCTATATGTCACAATGCAAAATGAATTCAAATGCTACAGGAAAGAAATGAGTCCAAAAACTGAATTCATATCATATTTTTCATTAGAACACAGCAGAAACCGCGGTAACCAGATGCCTCGTTACTTACTACCTTGGGCTTGCACATAAAGTTGCAGGTACAACCAAACTAGACGAGTATTTAATCATTATTGGATTCATATCAAATCACTTAGTTAGTTTCATAATTGTATTTCTTTTAAGTGAACCATTTGTCATAAAACATAGTCCCTGCAATGAATCAACAAAGGAAAAGCATATCATATTTGGGAAAGAATTGAACTCACAAGCCCAGGAAAAACAAAATATGGTCAATGGTGAAGGCGATTTCCACAACCTTATTGATAATTGGAACTTTAGAATTTGTGTACGAATATCAATATGCATTGAATTGACTAATAACAAGTCATGCAATATGATATAGGAAAAGAGAGAGAGGAGATTGTTCAATCAACCATGAGATTGGAATTAACATCAATAGTTGAAGAAGACGAAGAGTTGCTGCTGAAGGTGTCAAGCTTGACATGAAAAATGTACACATATTCAAAAGAAGAGAGAACCATGAATATCAAGTCAATGATGCAACCAACAATAACTAAACATACCAGAGTTCATTAAAGGCAGAATAAAGAAGAAGATTTAGAGAAAGGCCCACAAGAGAATTAATCGTGTCTGAACTGATCGCCCACACAGGATCCCCCTGAACCATGTACAAGAAAATTTTGTGATAAATTTACAAAAAAGTGCAACACCTTTTACCTCAAGTGCAACAATGCAGAACTGATAAGTGGCTCTATTATGTTAAGTAATGAAACCTAAAACAAAGTCATTTCATTTTCTTTTCCTCAGCATTCAGAGCGCACATAACAATGCCTCGGTCCTGAAATGTTAGGCCAGATATGATCTTCAAAATACTAAGTGCCATGAGATGAGAAAAATGAATTCTTGCACTTAAATATTAGTATGTTAAGGATCTTTGTGCTCGTGAGAATGTAAAGCACCCCCAAAGCAAATCAACCATATGGATCTTCAGACATCGACACAATTATTAATCTAATCAAATGAGTTCGAACTCAATTTGTGTTACTCCTGTCCGGCCAATATTAGTATGAGTTACAACTCATTTTGAGTACTAAAATTTTAGGTACATGATAGTATAGTACAAGTTGGGAGAGTAGATAATGTGTTAATTTTCATCCACAGGCGTCACCAGAAATTCCGGTTAAAAGGCACTAGAATGCAATCAAAAAAGCTATTGTGTAAATTCTATTAGTATATAAAACACACAACTCGGAACATCTTGAAGCTTTGTCACTTTTTTTCTTTTTTTTCTTATTCTCATTATTTATTAGAACACCAATAAAATTGTTAACTGCTCACATTTTTTCTTTTTCAAAATCACAATTCAATTAATTTAAAACTTCACATTCAGTAAGCAACTGCTAAAAGGTTTTCAAGGTTTTCAAATTGAACGATCTTTCTCATTCATCGCCCCATTAAAAAATTAAATATAAAAATTACAAATGCGTTGCATTTAGGACCTAGTAATAATAAAATAAAAAAATGATATAATAATTACCAAGTGTAAGTGACATGATTAGTTAATAATTAGTAAAGATATAATAAAATATTTTATCTTTTAATATCCTAATTAATTACCACATCATTAAATTAAAAATTAAATCTAATTTTTTTGCCTTCAATAACAATGCTCTAATAAAAATAAACAACAACGTAAACATCTGACATCCCATTTTCAAAACTGCACATTCTCAGTCTGGAAATAGTTTTTTTTTTTTTTTTTTTTTTTTTTTTTTTTTTTTTTTTTTTTTTTTAAATCAAACACAGAGCGCACATGTACAGATAATATATACATAAGTGTGTGTAAATATGAATTGTAAAGAAGAGGAAATGGTTACATACTGGGGCATAAGGAAGCAAGAAGAGCCACAATATATAGATTCCCTCAGCAACCCACAGACTGAACTGCAGGACTCGCCGCAAATTGCCATCGTCATCCCCTTCCGGAAGAGGCTGAGCGGAGGCGGTGGTGGGGGAGTTCCGCCGAGCTCCGCTGCAAACCAAACCAGTCCTCAAAACGATTCTCTCGAAAGGCCATGTTCTAGGGCTGAACGCGACAACTCGTCTTCTTCTTGGAGGTTTCGAATTGAAGTGTAGAGTTGCGAGGGGTGGGCGATTGTGAACTAGAAACGACGCCGTCGCCGTCGACATCAGTGATTTCGCCGCCGTGGACTGGATTCGCCTGTTTATTTAACTTTGAAGTTCGTGCCCATTGTAGTGGTATTGGTAATTCGCCACGTGGCGTGCGCGCATTCAGTCAGTTATTTGCTTGGGACGGGGTTTTTATTAAGGCTAAGTTTGGCATCTTCAAAAAAATTTAAAAAGTCACTATCATATTTAAATCACATTACCTCTTTAACACATCACTTCAAATCTAACCTAAATCCAATTCATATTTCATAAAAAGTCAAAAAATACACTTATTTAGTCTTTCCAAACCTGACCTAAATAACATAAGTGTGATGGGGGTGACAGAAGATTAATATCCCTACTTACCCGTCCTGTTTTCGTAATTTTCTGACTCAACCATGGTCAATTGGGCTTATGTTCTGCCTGCCGCATTTATACGACGACGTTTGATTGATGAAGTTTGATGAACTTCAATAATTTTGCTAATAAACGACATCGTTACACGACATCCACCACCACCACGGCACGACGAAAACCTTAGAGCATTTTAATGGAGTTACTATTTAATCAATCAAAACTAAAATTTGATAAGAATGACAAAAAGAAAGTCTTTAATGACCTGCTATTCTACTTGTCAATAATAACAGATACCACTTTTGTTCTCAAATTTGGTACATTGAATAGCGACTACCAAACTTGTCAGATCAGTAAATATCAACAGATTTTTAACACCAAATACAGTTAAAGAAACAGATTTGCAACAGTAAAAAACCCAAAAAATTTAGAATCAAATCCACATATCAAAATCAAACCTAATTTACAAATTTTTTGCCAAATTCACAAATTTCAAAATAAATGTGACAACCCAAATTCGATTTCTCTTAATTTTTAAAAAAAAAAATCATTTATCACCAAATCAGTTGATCTAAATGGAGTGTAAAAATCAGATAGATATTATCACAATAAACCAAACCAAAATAGGCTTGAATTCTTTAAAGATCAAAATAAATATTAAAATAAAATCAATCGATGAACAAAAATTAGTTGGATGAACAAAAATTAAACCAAAAATCAAAATAAATAATTATGAAAAAATCAGAGAGTACAGACCTGAGTTTTTTGAAGATCTGGGAGATGCTTGAGTTCTTCGAAGATCCGGTTTGAAGCCATCGGGGAGACATGAGTTTGAAAATCACGATCACCTCCACATCAATAACCAGAAAAATAAACAAAAAATCAAAGCATATATATATATATATGTATATAGATGGAGATCGTACCAAAGACAGAGAGGGAGATAGGAAATGTGAGGCGATTGTGTGAAGGTGAACACTTTGAACCAAGGACGGAGCGAGGGTGAAAAAAGATAGATCAGAGAGTACAGAAATCGATGAAGAAATGGAAGAAGTGCAAGAGAGAGAAAGAGAGAGAGATCGGGTTTGAGAAGAGGGAAGATAGAGTAAAAAGGAGAGGAAAGACAGTGCGAGAGTGAGAGAGAGATCCGTTTGAGAGGAAAGACAAAGCGAGAGTGAGAGATCGGTTTGAGGAGAAGGAAGGCAAAGTGTGAGAGAGAGGGAAGACAGTGTGAGAGCGAGAGAGAAAGGGTTTGATGATTCTAGAGAATCATTTCAACCATTAAACATATAGACGGGGACGGTTGTGATATCCCACTCTGCCCTTAAAGCAGCCGTTGTGCTCTGTTTGTTTTTTTTTTAAATAATAATATTTTTTTGTGACAACAGCTATCTTCAAACAGCTTTTTTTTTCAAACGGTAATATTTTAAATTTCTATAAATAGAAACTCTTCATGTCAATTTTATTTCACAGCAAACATTTGGATTTCATTTTTCTTTTCTCCTCTCTTTCTCTGAATTTGATTTCACAGCAAACCTCCAAAATTATTTTCTTTTTCGTTTTTTCTTACAATTACTATGGAAGGTTCATCAAAAACAAAGAGAGGAAAGTCATTCACCATTGAAGAAGATATGGCAATTTACAAATCTTGGAGTCACATTTCGGAAGACCCAATTGTTGGCAATTCGCAATCACATGCTCACTTTTGGGGAAGAATTTATGAAAATTATTGCTTGCTTCAGAATGATCAATCAAGAACACAAGTGTCTATCCAATCTCGATGGAGTATAATCATGAAATGTTCCAACTAATTTCGGAGATGTTTAACGCAGGTCAAAAATCTTCACCCAAGTGGGATATCTCAAATTGATATAAGGCTGTGTTTGGTTGTGCTTTGGAATCATGATTCTACATGTGTGTTTGAGCTCCATGTTTGGTAAGAGTTTTGGAATTAATTTTCCAAAACTCTGCCGAAAGCGCTGTCTTTTCTGCGTTTGTTCTGCGCGTTGTCTGCAATTTTTTTTCCCGTTAGGGTCGTCCGGCCGGTTGACCGGCCGGCTGACATTTTTTTTTTTTTTTTTTTTTTACAATTGATATGTTAATTAATTTATAATCGAAAAAAATATTTTCTGAATTTTTTATGTGCTTTAAAATAATTTTGAGTTGTATGTTTAGTTATGAGTTGTAAATTTTTGTATCACATATCAAATGTCACATCAACAATTCCCCACTCAAATCAAAACTCTTTTCAAAACTATTTTCAAAACTCTTTACCAAACAAATTTTCTACACTCAAATCATAATTCCACAATACACAAACTCAAAATACAACTCATACTCTCAAATCACATTTACAAAACTCTACCAAACGCTACCTAAGTTTTCATCTTCAGTTATTATGTTTAGTTTCTTATAAAAATTAACTAATTAATTAATTTTCAATTTTATTGATACAAATACTTCAAGCAAAACTGTTTTACCATCAAGATGAAAACAAACATTTTGCTTTTGAACATTATTGGCCAATCTTGCAAAACAATATTAGGTGGTAAGATGTAACTCCTACGAACACGGTGAAGTCGAGGATACATACACTGTTTTCCCCTGGTTCAGCTTCCGATTCCCCTATGGATAATTGCATTTCTCTTGAAGATGACACAAGTCCAAGTGTTGGTAACAATCCAACTATTGGTGAGAGTAGTGTCTCTGCAAGAGGTAAAAAACCTATGGGTAGGGAAGCTGCAAAAGAATTATTTCAGAAAAATCAAATCGCTAAAGTTGAAGTCCAAAAAATGAGCATACAATTGGAGACATTTAATCAACACCTTGTTGAGAAGGAAAAGAAAAAAGATGAAAGAGAAGAAAAAAGGATTCAAGTACTATAGGAGATAAAATAACTTGAGAAGAAAAAATATGACTTTGAGATCAGAAGACAAAAACACGAGATGAAAAAGGAATAACATATGATAATGACTACAGACATTTCTCATTTGGACCCTCAGATAAAAGTATATTACACAATGCGAAAAAAATAAGATTTTTGCCAAGTGGTCCTCAAATGTCAGCAGCCCAAATTATTATTTCCCTCTGTCTCCTGATGAATAATTACGGGATAATATATTTTAAATTTTGTAATGTCATTTATTTTTTAATGTAATTGTCGGTCTTTATTTGCAATGTCATATTTTTATTTTGTAATGAAATTTCATATTTGTTTTTTGTTTTTGAGTATTTTCTGCAAAAGAATGTAATATTATTTTTTGCAATGTATAATGCTGGGTGAATGATGAATAATTGTTGGTGGGTAATTGATGTTTGTTTATTTTTTATGTGTAGTTAAATTTTTTTATTAAATATGTAGTGATATGTTTTTTGGTGGAGTGAATTATATATATTTTTTTTCCAATTTTTCAATTTTTTTTTTCATTTTTTATATTTGTCTAGTCGGAAATAATATAAATATATAATTTTTTTTACAAACAATGTAAAAAAAGGCCACAAAAGACAAAAAATAAAATCACAAAAAAACTTATATTCAAACAACTAGGACTGTCGATGGGCGAGGGCGGGCCGGGGATCACACTCTCCGTCCTCGATCCCTAATGACGAAAATTTTCTCATCCCCGACCCCGATCCCCAACCCCCGACAGCGGACCTATTATCGTCCCCTCCCCCAACGGGGATCGGATTTCCTCAACCCCGAAAAATCCCTGCCTAAATCTATTTCAACAACGTCATGAACAACTTCTTTCAACATCAACATCATCATCATCAACAACAACAACATCATCAACAACATGTATACATACACACAAAGACACACACACATACATACACACACAAAGAAGAGGGCGATGGAGAAGATCGGCAGAGAAAGGCGGGGACGACGGAGGAGATCAACAGAGATGGAGATCGACGAAGATCGGCAACACGACGGAGGAGATCAACACAGATCTGAGATCTCTGTGTGACTGCGACAGATGACTGAGGAGAACGGCGAAGATGAAAGGAGGGGACGGAGGAGGTGGCAGTGCGAGGTGGACCGCGATTTCGACAGTGGTGCTGAGGAAGAGAATATGAGAGGTGTGAGAGTGAGAGAAGGAGATGAGATGGGCGATAGTGAGAGAATAGAGGAAAGAGAGAGAGTGAGAGAGACAGAACAGAAGGGTATATTATATGTAGTTAGTTTACTGGGGTATATTATATATAGTTAGTTTATTTCGGGGAGGTAACGGGGACGGGGTCGGGGTAGGGGTTGGAAAATATGTCACCATCACCGCCTTGAAAATTATTGGGGATTTATTTTTAAATACCATCCCCAGCCCATGGGAGATATTTTTCAAAAAAAAACCACTCTAATCGAGTCAGGGAGGCGGGTCCCCGTCAAGCCGGGTTGAAATTGTTATCCCTACAAACAACACCTACAAACTTAAAAAAAAAATTGATTAGGATTTATCAAAATAACAAATAATCATTGGAATACTATTACTATAATTTGATAAAATTACCCTATCTATTGTCAAAATTATAGCTATAGTAATGCCATTATATCAGCAATGGTAAAAGATGGTCTTACAAAAGCAAACTGTAAATGAGATTTTGAAGCACACAACACAGACGAAAGTTTCAGAGATTTCCCGCGCGAGCTTCGTCTTCTCCATTTCTCAGATCCAAAATGGCGCCCAAATCTGACAGCGCTGAAGGTGAAATCAACCTCTCTCTGTCTCTCTCTCGGATTTGACTATGTTTGTGAAAATTCATAGATCGGTGAATCGAATTCATCTATTGAAACCGATTTTTATTTTATTTATTTTTTTTTTCATAATTGCAGGGATTGTGCTCAACTTTGTGAATGAGGTAAAGCATTTTTCGAGTACTGATTAAGAGTGTGTGTGTGTAACCCAAGTTGATTGGCTTAATTTAATTTTTGATGGATGAGATTATCTGGTTTTCGTGGGTTCACTAACATTTTCTCTGCTTTGGAATGGTTTTTCAGTTATTCATTTAGGTTAGCAGGACTGAAATTGTTTTATTGTGGATATATTTATGGTCCCAGTTATGCTAACACAGTCCCATAGACTAGAATCGCAAGGCAATTATTATACATAGCAATATGCTTTTATGTGTAAACTTTTTTTTTGGGGGGGTACATTTTGATACACTTTTCTCATGCCTAACAAGATGAACGACAGCTATTTGATTGCTGAATGATAAAGTTAGAAGCAAAATAGAATTTGAAATCTCAAGGCAGGTTTTGGGTTAATTCTATTCTATGGTGTTTGAAATCTAAGTTTTATTGTATAAATTAACTAGAAACAAAGAAAGAAAGAAATAGGTGGTTCACACCGTCATACTGTATAAAAATACCAAACTAATTACTACCAACACACATCCTCAATAACTAATTTGCCCTTTTACTCTGATGGATGTAGAATCTCTTGACCTAAAGTTTAAACTCTTTCAAGAAATATTTCCCTGAAATTATTTTCTGCCACATCAAATAGAATGTGCTTCCGAATAATTTTGTCTGCACTTGTGCGTACCTGTGACTACTCTGTGGCCACCTATCTTAATTGTTGTTTTGAGTTCCTTCCCATGATATTTATATGTTTTTCCTTCATCCAGCAAAATAGACCATTAAATTCTCAAAATGTAGCTGATTTTCTTCAAAAGTTCAACCTCAAAAAGGCTTCAATACAAAAGGCACTGGATAGTCTTGCTGATAGTGGGCGGATATCATTCAAGGAATATGGTAAGCAGAAAATATACCTCGCTCGACAAGATCAATTTGACATTCCAAACAGTGAAGAGCTTACTAAGATGAAAGAAGAAAACACCAAGTTACAAGAGCAGCTCAATGAACAAAGAAGAGCAATTAGCGAGGTTGAGGGAGGTATTTTCTTTAAACCTCCTATATATGTTTTGTAGAGCAATAATTTCGTTAATGATTGTTTAATTATTTTTTCTTTTGGGTGATGACCTTTATTCTTCTGCACATATACTTGCTTTTATGGACTTCATTGTGATGAAAAGTAAGACATGGGTCTTTTATTTGTGTGACAAAATATACTCTTCTTGCAGAAATGAAAGCTCTGCAGTCAAATTTAACTTTGGAACAGATACTTGCCAAAGAAGCCAATCTGAGAAAGGAGGTACATGAAATCAACATTACTGACATTTTCCCTTCAAAATGATATCAAAGATTTCTCTGTTGGGGAACTTGGTCCAACATTTTAGGACTTCTTATTCCCTATCAGGTTGAGGAAATGGAGGACAGATTAACTAAATTACGTGGAGGAGTCACTCTCGTAAGCCCAGAAGAGCGTAAGGCTGTGGAGGGAATGTATATGGATACAATAAGTCAGTGGAGAAGACGTAAAAGGATGTTCAGAGATGTTTGGGATGCTATAACTGAGAACTCTCCTAAGGATCTCAAAGAATTTAAGGTTCTCCGATGTCCATGTCTTATGCATATAAGCATATTTATACGTGTCCTTGCAAAAGTTATTGCTTAATGGGTGTTTGCTGTTTCAGGAGGAACTTGGTATCGAATACGATGAAGATGTTGGTGTGAGTTTGCAGTCATTTTGTGATCTGATGCAACATGGAAAGAAGCGAGCTAGAGGCCAGTGACTTTTCAGTTCTCCGCAAAGCATTACATGGTAAATCAATGGTTTTTTTAAAAATAGGTTGCTTGGTATTTTCATAGAGGTAAATCTAATACATATATTTGTAGGTTCTGTATATTTTCAAGATTTGATCTGCATTCCCAAATACCATTAAATTTACTTTTTAGAGATGTTTCCTACCTTACACTTGTTTATACACAGTGCATTACAGATGTTTATGTAGTTGAAACTGGGTGTAGACATGGTTCAGAACAATCAAGCATACGGACCCATGAAAAGGGTAAAAAGAAGAAAAAAAACACAGAAAAAAGGAAGAAAATTAAATTGGGGATTTAGTTTGATTTCATATTGGGGTAAATCAAAGGGATTATTTACCTGGTGTAGTTCAGTATCCGAGGAGTGCAAGTGACTCCCTTGGCTCAGAATTATTTGATTCTTTTGTTCCTTTTTTAATAGGTCGGATTTGTTTTTTCCATATGCATTACATAAGATGATATTATTCTTTCAAATATGAAAAGGCTATAAATACTTTGAACCCTTGAACAAATACAAAAAATTTATAGGAAAAAGAAAAAAAAGGAAAGAAGCTCTCACAATCCAAAACCATTACACTAGTTTACATTCTCGCGAATAACAGTCAAAATATGAACAAACAAAAAACAAAGTACATGTGTAGAAAAACCCTGAAAAACCCTGCGCTATTACTGAAATCCTGACTACTTTATTACATAATAGTATGCTTCTCAGCGCCCTTGAGCTCGTCTGGTCCTCACAGAGATTGGCCTCTTCTCTGCTTTGGGATATCCAGGACCTGACTCTGCTTTTAGCCCAGCTTGAGATCTTAAAGGGAACTTCTTTTGAGATCGAGAGATCATTGCACTATCCTTAGATAGGTCTTCTTCATCTTCAACTGTGCAAGACTTTCCAGAATCAAAACCTTCATTCATAAGCAAACTAGACTTCATATGAAAACACGAGTCTTGGGTCCTTGACAACTGTACTCCGCCTTGTTCATTCCTTGTCTCGTCACCACTCTCATCAGAAATTGTGTCCTCTGTTGGCCTTGATCCCTTAAAATCTGCTACATTTTTACTCTCTTCAGATTCTTCAGCCTTTTTTTCACAGTGAATTTCATCTTCAGATTCAGAATGGTAGTTTTGGATAGGATGCACCTTCTCAAATCCAAGTCCAACATTCTGATCCTCAGTTCTTCTCAAGTTGTTTTCGTCAATAGTTTGAAGTGTAGATTTTATCGCATCATGCTTATCACTTATCTTTCTCTGTTCAGGATGAGGACTGTTCTGATCATCAGGGTCATGGGATTCAGGTCTAGAGAGTTCCACTGCTGCCCTTGCTGCTGCTGCAGCATAAGCTGCTGATTTAAAAGCTGCTTCCGCTGCATCAGCTACATCCTTGTATTTTCTTGTTGTTTTCATTGAATCGGACAAACCCTCCATGTTTTCTATCTCATCAGGACTATTATGCTGGTTCTGCGTCTCTTCAATTTCCAATTTCTCCTGCAATTATCACATAATGATCAACATGTCATGATTGATGTCTATATCTATATTTTAAACAAACAAATGGAACTGGATTGTTGCAATTCTTGATGTTAATATATATGTATATATTCTTGATGTTATATATATATATATGAACTCGGATTATACATATTACCCATTGCTACCCCAAAAAATCGGTCAATAAATGACAAACTCCATTATACAGATGATAGGACGGGCTAAGGCATTAATGTTGACGGAGATTAGGATGAGCTTTGATTAATAAAATAAGAATTAGTAGAAATTCACATAGGTGAGCAAAACAAACATATTTGCACTTGTTTCTGGGTCTATTTTGACCTGGTTTGGAACTGTTTGGATCCTTATATATGTACATATATATATTGAGTTATTCAGGATTTTAGGGTTTATAGTTTTGTGAGCTTTTGTGACGTAGGATTGTGTTGAGGGAGCCAGCTCTTTACATTCGTAGTGAAACTCTTCTTTGGCTGTGAATGGAGGCTTATTCCGAATCATGTAAATTATTGTTGTTTGTTGTTTTGTTTATTATTTTTTTTTCAATTTCTTGTTCCGTCATAATATATAAATTGAATACCTCTGTGGCCTCCGAAGAAGTTTCCTCAATCTGCAAAACGATGTTGTTCTCGGAAGCAATTTCCTTGAGCACCTTCATTCTGTTCTCCAAGCTTGGCTGTCTAGTTGACAGCTTTTGTACCATCTATACAGGTAAATTACAAAGACATGAAATTTGACATTACTTTCAATTTTCATAATCAAAATGAATCCAGTGATTGAAATGGTGGATTGTTGAAATACCTTTAGATTCACTCCACAGTTGTTGCGCAACTCAATGGCACGACCTGCAAACTCCTTCCCAAATTGGGATGTGAGGATTGCGCGCATCTCCTGAAGCTCTGGAAACTCCCCACATCTCGTAGATGCGAAGAGCAAGCTGGACACTGCCTCTTTCAGCTCTTCGGGACATACTCTGCATAATAAAAAGCCCCTTTTTCAAACCCGAAAACTATAGAAAAGCAAATGGAAGTAACTGAAGTTATTTTAACAAATCAAAGACTGTAGGAACTCACTTCTCTCGTTCAATAAGGTTGATCCTCTCCACCAACAAATGAAAATAGCCTTCAATCATAACAAAAACATCCAACATGTTTTGCTCCTTGATAACTTGCTCAACCTGTCAATAAACCACCAATTCAAATGCAGTCTGAGTACCCAAAAAAAGAATAAAAAACATAAGTGGATGGATCATAGCTTTTCATTGACACTCCACCACCCTATCATCACCACCTCCAGATCTACCACCACCATTAATAATACTAGTAGTAGCACAAAAACAAGGTAAAATAAATATAAGAAAATGTAAAATGGAGAGTAAGATTGGATGTTACCCGGAGAAGAGCACGGTCATGGTGGGCGAGGTTGAGGAGCTCAACAACGTCGGAACGGGCAAGGGAGCAGCGAGAGCGGCGCTGGTTTTTGAGGACAGAGAGGCGAGAAACAGCGACGTTGACAAGGGCCTTGAACTTGGAGGATTTGAAGTGTCTTCCGAATAGAGCATCAAGCTTCTTTCCCATGATGACGATGATGATGCCTGTGGTTTCTTGGTTTTGTAAAATATTGGATAGACAAAGGCTGACGAAGAAGATGTATAAGAGAGAGAGAGAACAAACGAGCCTTTGCTCGTTTGCCCTTTATGTGATGACGATGATGATGAGTGTGTGTGCTCGCGTTTATATATGATGAGTAATAAATAAATAATAATTAGTATGTGAATACGTAATACGTGTGAAGGGAGAGGAGGTTTTTCTTATGAACGAAGTGTGAAGAAGAAGCAAAGAGGAGAGAGGAGAGAGGAGAGAGGAGAGAAGAGAGAAGAGAGAGGGACGTTGAATGGGACCGGCGGTTCAAAACGCGGTTCGTGTATGTATAGATATCAATTTGGCGGAGGTGAAGAAGAAGGAGGAGGAGGAGGAGGCGGCCCCAGCGGCCTGTTTTGGTATTACCCAAAACTCACTCGCTTTAAGCCCCGCGTGTCTGATATACGCCCACACCCACCTGTTAGCCCTTGTTAATTAATTGGAAATAGATTTTTGTTTTTATTTTCTTAAAATAAAAAATAATAATAATAACTTGTGTCTCATGCCGTACACTTTATCAAATATGTTTTGCAGCAACAAGTGTTGCACATTTTATTGAGCTCATTTCAAGGCCTAATTTGATAATTTAAGTTGTTCATATTTTAGAAGTTATCGAGTAGAATATATTTGTAAAAAATTACGTCGATTAGATATCATTATCTCTTTTATCAAATCAAATTTGCATTGAGTTTTATACTTCAAATTATATTTATTTATTTATTTATTTTTTTAAATACAAAGGTGATTTGATGAAAAAACTAATGATATTCGATTAACGTGATTTTTTATTGGTATATTATACTCGATAACTTTTAAAATATGAACGATTTAGATTATCGAATTAAATCCTAAAATGAGTCCAATAGGCTGTACAACAATTGCTGCTACGCACCATGCACAGCAGTAACCCCAAACCCAATTTTATGTGGTGTTGGATGTGGTAGCTAGTGCTAGAAGGACTAGCGCTACAAATAAGAGGGTGGTGTGTGTTAGTCTCATCAATTTTTTAAAATTAATTTATATTTAATATTAAATTTTATTGAAAATAAGGTAGTAGAAAATTTGCACCCATAGTTTCAAACAATGAGGCCAATGGTTCAACGAAAAAAAATAGATCACACTTGTTGAAAAAAAGAAAGGCAATGGAGTCTCACTCTTCTGAATCGTCATTGTAATTACATCACGCAAGTAATTTTCTATTGCGAATTTGTGATATATTTTATATATGCACATTACACTGATTTAGTTACAATTTTTCGGATTTTTACTGTAGTTGAATTTGCGCACAACACTACTTCAATTAGATTTTTTGTGATAGCAACACATGTCCATTAGATTTTTGTTGGCTTAATTGAAAGAGTAATTTGTGTAATCAAATTGGGCCGAGCTAGATGGAAGTAGCTTTGAGGTTTGAGCCGAGTGTCGGGCCGAGCTGTGCCTCGGGAAAGGCTTAGCTTGGGTCGAACAGTGGATGGAACTGATTAAAAAAGTTTGACCGGACTACATAAGGCCCAAATTCTTGGACCTAGCTACCCCCTAATAGCGGTCAACACCTTGACTGAGCTGTAAGGAAGGCAGTCCAATGGACTGAGTGTAGAGACTTGACCGAGTTAGGGAAAAGCTGCACAAGGTTAGCATGGTAGCACGCCGTGCAAGCTATGCACGGCACTGCTACGTGTTGCACGGCTAATATAGTGGCGGACAGAGCAAAAGTAGTCCGATTGCACAGCAAAAGTCAAGTAAAGAATTGTGTTATCTCACTTGGCTTGTAGTGAGGAGGGTGTTAAAGGATAACTATTATCTTAGAAGGATTCTACGAAGGAGAATTTGAGTCTTACTTGGATTGTGTCATGCGGAATATACAAAAGGTCAAATCAAACCCTAATCTTAGGTTTGACAATTCTTACTCCCGAATTCACAAAGCTTTTGCATCCTTAGTCTATTTGTTGACTTAAGCATCGGAAGGGTTTTCGACACGTATTCGCTAGCCAGCTCACGCTTGTGATTTTAGGTGTTACGATGACGTTTGGAGGAGCGCAAGTTTTATCAACAGAATTATATGAGTGAAGATTATTTCATACTTATATAGAAATAAATTTCACTATTTTGTTTTGTAAGTATTCATATATTATTTTACTTATTAGTTCAATTAAGAACATATTTGATGGTACCAATAATGAGATATCCGATTTGGATTGAGATATCCGATTTGGATTGCTTCTCCTGTTATGAACATTCTTAGTTATTGATTATTAAGTAACAATTCTAAAGTATAGAATCTTGTTAATATATACATATATATATTCATGTTTTTTCTTTAAAATCATATTAATATATTAAGATTTTTTCATTTATGATTTGAAAATAAGTTTTTAAGATTTTGCATGACCCAATCAACAATGTTTTGGAGCCGTCACTGGCTGGAGGGTGGATGATTGTTGTGGTCTACAATGAGGTGGCTGTCGGAGTTGGTGGCAGGATTGTCTCTAAAAGTAACATGCAATGATTGTTTGATCGTCGAAGCATGTTGAAAAGATGATTAAAATTTGTAAGAGAGTTGCTGACAGTGACTGGTAATGGTGGTGGCTGGTGGTCGAAGGTTGTGAGAGAAAAAGGAGACAAAAGACTTATTTCAAGTTTTTTGAAAATTTCAGTCATTTCTATTTCTTTGAAATAAAAAACTGTTTATTAAACAAAATTTGATTCTAATTTTCAAAAAGAAAATTTAAAATAAGAAGACAAACATTACCAAATGAGCTTTAATCTTTTGTTCAAAATTTTTTTTTTTCTTGACATGGGCAATTTCTCAATATACTCCCGGACTACAAATTATTCAGTATAAATCACTCTCTGAATATGAATTTGGCACCAATCAAATCGCTTTGATTAGTGACAGTTGGTTCAGTTGTTTTATTAGGGTAAGGACCTGCCACCAGTCTCACCCAACTTTAGGTTAGTTTGAAGAAATTTGTGTAAATTAATGCACACTTCATCCACTTTGATCAATGATGATTAAAACCATAATGTTGTAAAGCATAAGAAGATAAAACAAAGAGAACAATAATTTACCCCCATCATTTATCTCAAGTTTGTAGAAAAATTAGATTGGTCTAGTTTAGTTTCGTGAGCTCATCACGAGATTTATTTTGATAATTTGACTCGTTTATTTTTTAAGTCAATATGTAAAAATTATACATTAAAAAATCATATTAATTTGATAATTGTAATAATATGATTTTATAAAAAGGAAAAAGATTGAGACATTTAAAAAAGTTCTCCTAATTTATCTACAAAGACATGATAGGTTTGTGTCAATTTTTAATTGTCACAAATTCAACCACGTAAAGTTTAATTCTCTTTTGTTTGTAAGTGAATTATAAGTTGTGGCTCTCTAATGTTTCTCGATATGGTCATCGAATCAGTCACCGGGAAAAATGAAAGACAATCTGATTTTGAACATTAATTCCACCAAGAAAGTTTAACATTCTTTTTCATTAAAAGGTCCTTTTCATAGCTGTAAACTTGGAAGATTCTTTTCATGTTGAGTATACCTACCTATTCATCTTTTCCTTACCCAGCGAATTACTTGGATTATAGAATTAAAGTTGAAAAAAGGCAATTTAGCTGTAGAACTTGAGAAATACTTGTTGGTTTAGATCAACAAGACAAAAAGCATCAAATAAAATTAAAATTAAAATAATATATATTAATGGAGTTTTCAAAATTTAATCCAACATTTTTTACTTTTTTAAGGTGACACTCGGAGTAATGTGGGTCAACCTAGATTTTTTAGAGATTAAATAATATATTTTTAAACTCAGTGTGATTTTAGATAACAATTTAAAATTTTGAATTGAATTTAAACCGGTCTTGGACAGATATATCAATGCATCTTGAGCAACTCAAAACTCGAATTGCACATATATTAAGTATGCATATAAAATATTTGATAGATTATCCGAAAGTTATCGTTAGATTAATGTAAATATATATCTCACATCTTCCGTGTACAAGTCCTAACTTTCTCTTCAGCCTTCTCAACTCTCTCTCTCTCTCTCTCTCTGTATGTATTTTATTATTTTGTTGTAAAGTTTGTTATGTTGTTAGTTATTTTAATAAAAAATTTATTTGTTGCAGTTTTTTGTTTTTGTTTTTATGCTACTTATGATTTTACAAAACAAAAAATGTTAATAGGGCCTTTATGTAAAATATTACACCCCTCCCCCTCCTCCATCCCCATTCCCATCCAAAAAAAAAAAAAACAATTCGAATTTGTGGACAATTCGGATCTAAATTGATCTCAATTTATTGAACTCAAGTTGGAGGTAAGATTGAACAATTCTCAGCACAACTCAAATTAAGGTCTCGTTTGAGAATATCATTTTTTTGCTTAAAAATAAAAAAATCATTAAAAAAATAAAAAATCTAACAGATTATAAAAAAAAAAGTCGAAGATTTTTTTATTTTTTTTACTTTTTACATATCTGTTCGTAAAAAACTAAAAAATTATCTCAAACATACGAATTTTTTTTATTTCATATTTTAACTGAAAAACTAAAAAATTACTAAAATAATATATTTCCAAACGAAATGTAAATCGACAACTCATCAATCCGACCAAATTTGTTTGAGCTACGCAACTAATTCACTTGCCCATCTTTTTTTATTAACGGTGATTGTCCATTGCGATTACTTGTAACTCAAGATTTTAAAAATGAGATCCTCTTATAAATACATAAAATTACTTGCAACCTTATCCCTAGTGAGAGTCTGGCTTAAAATATTTATGTTTTACTTCATAGCTTGCTCAAATCACTACAAAGAGAAGGGGGGGCCTGGGCTGTTTAGCTATGTGGAAAGCGTGTAATTCACGCACAGTACTTGGCAAGTCACAAGACTTTTGTTTGTTGCATTGGTTCCATATTCATTTCATTTTTTCTTTTTTTTTTTAAAAAACAAAAATATTTATTTATTTAGATCAGTTTAAACACCCTTACGCGTATAACAAAAAGGCTAGGATCCGAATTAGGATCCCAAAATAGTTATGTATGGTGAATGTAAAGTAATGAATAAAATGAATTTCAACTATTAATTTTTATTTTCAGATAAATTTTTAAAAAATATATGGAATTTATAATGTTGCTGTATATATAAACTTTTTTTTTCTTTTTCCTTTTTTTGCATTGGTTTCTTCTTGGAGGCTTCCTAATCCCAGTGGTACAAGTAACCAAGAAATTCTCTCTCTCTCCACATAAGCCTATTAGTCAGCTGTGGGGCCAGCATGAAGAAATTAATCACGAGTGTGGAAAACTGGGGCATGAGCTTGTCTAATGTGCACAATACATACTGAGAAATTATTCAATATTTTTGTAATGAGTTTATGTAACAATTTAAGTAATAATTATTAGTTTAAATTATAAAATTTAATATTTTTATATTAAAATTTTAAGAAGTAAAATATTAAGTGTTAATTTGTAAATGAAATATTGCATTGTTTCAAGGGAACTGAAAATTTTCTGGTACATACCCCATGTGGCCCGAAGCCATGCGAACACATTAGATCCAAATTAGGGGTGAAAATTTACGATACGATAGGGTAACACGACTTGAATCATATACGAAATTAGTGGGTTAGGATTAATTATTTTTTGACACAAATATATATATGATACGACCCAATAGCATGAATATTAAACAGGTCAGATTAGTATCAAATCTATATAATACGAAATTAACACAAATAACTCGTATAATGAATAATTAGTTACATATTTTAATATTATTTCTATTAAAGAGTATCATGATATTTTTTAATCTCTTACGTAATTACATCTAATTTATTAGAAAGGAAGTATAATACGATTTTAAGTTTAATAGTATAGGTTTCGTTTTTGTTTTTAATTGTACTTAATGTATTTTTTTTTGTCTATTATAATCTAACAAAAAATATAATAATAAAATATAATTTTTATAAATTAAGAAAATCAAATTAAGTTGAAATCAAATATTTTTATAAATAATTTCACTTAATAAAGAATAACTTTATTAAATTTAACTTGTAAAGAAATTTTTAATTTTTTTTTTTCTTTCATACATTTGATATTTTTGGTTAATAGTGAAATTTTTTGATATAACAGGTAAACATGACACGTTAACATGACACGAATTGGATATGGAATAAAAATGACATGAAACGATAATACGAAATAATAAACGAGTCCAGTTAGTATTGAAATTATTCTGACACGAACTCAAAATGACAAGACACGACACCTACTCCTAATCCAAACCCAATATTTGGAGGGTTCAGTTGAAGTGTTGTAGACTCACTTATGATACATCTTGATAATTTAAATCTTTCATTTTTTAGTATCTTTTAAATATGTTATTTATATACAAAAATAAAGGAATATTTATCAATAAATCTCATCTCACAAACAAGTATTCTAATTAGTCTCAAGTTTTTTCTATTGATATGTTAAGTCCTATTAGTGGAGAGTTTATTTTCGTATAGTCCTATTTTTTTTTATTTTGGTAGTGTTTTGATGGACAGGTATACTTTTTTTATTAATATCTGTGTAATAACCCCGACCTCTGATTAATATTAATCCGTATTTAATTATGCCTAATTAGTAATTAAGGTAAAATTCTGAATTAATTTACATGTGTGTTGCATTATTTTTGTGTCTCTATCTGTTTGGTGTAGAAAGATCTGTTCATGTTTTAGTTTCGATTTGCGAATTGAAAGCCTTATCGGCGTCCGAATCAGAAATTGACTTGATTTATGTGTTAATTAGGATTTATAGAATTTTATGGTAGGTCTAATTAAAATTCGGTTCAGAACGATTGAATTTGATTAAAATAATGCCATTTGTTTATTTTTGAGCAATTACCACTTATTAGGCTAATTGAACCCCACTTACCTCTTTTATTCCTTTTTGATCACATTTGAGCTTTGAGAGGAAGAAAACGTGAGGGACAGTGAGAGAAAGGAGAATTGGTGTAGAGCTTGAAGATTGAATTCACAAGGAGGGAAATTGCTAGGAAAACTTGAAAGATCACTCAAGACCATCTCTAGCATAAGAAATTAAGATCCCTAGGTAAGAATGTTAATCTCTAGCCTTGAAGTTTAGTTGTTTAGAACATGAAATTAATGGTGTTAGGGGATTGACATGGGAATTGAGCTACAAGAGTGGAATTAAGGGTGAATTTATGCATGCATGTGCATTTCTTCACATTTTGAGCATAATTTCAAAGGTTTCTTTCATGCATGGATTAACCTCACTTACATTTTGGTCATTCATCATGTTTTCCTTTGAATTACCAAGTTTGATCATGTTTTGAGGAGGATGAATACAAGAGAGTTCATGCATGTTATGTTCATAAATTAATTTTTGAGTTTAAAGTTGATTTTTGCACAAGTGGTATCTTTTGGGCCATGATTTCTTGAAATGATGCTTTAAACATGTTGTTTTATGAGTCTTTAAGTGTTTCCCAAAGTTTGAGGCCCAGAAATTTGAGTTTGATGCATTTGAGGTCGAATTTGAGCTTGGTGATCAAATCTGGAAATTCCAGAAATTTGATCCACGCTCGAGCGTGGGACTTTACGCTCGAGCGTGCACTCTGAGTACATGTACTCCGCTCGAGCGTCGATATTTACGCTCGAGTATGAAATGCATATACCCAGAAGTTTGTGTGTTTTGCAGTCCGCTCGAGCAGGGGAATCCACGCTCGAGCGAGGGTCTGAGTCTCACGCTCGAGCGTAGGTCGAGCGCCCGTCGAGCGTGAAAAACTTGCATCCAGTACTTTTGTCGAGGTTTATAGTCCGCTCGAGCGGGGAAGTCCACGCTTGAGCGGAGCTTCATTGTCTGCATGTCCGTTCGAGCGTGGACCTTATTTTCAGCAAGTTTCAAGAAATGTTTTCCAATGCATTCTTGCATCCTCATTCCATCCTAGGCGTTCCTAGGCCATGTTTAAGATTCCATAATGAGGATTAAAGGTTAGAAACACACTAAGAGCCATCGAAGTAAGTTATAGACATTTAGAACGTGTGTTTCAAGTGTGTATCTGTTATGTGTTATGTAGGTCACGTGCTGTGTACCGTTTGACCAATCTGCTCCGTCTATTTGTCTCAGGGCCAACTGTGAGTAATAACGTAGTAAAGTTATGTTCAACTGTATTTATTTTCTGTGTGATAAATAAGATCTGTTTTCTAAAGTGCTATGTTCTATACAATGAATGACTGTCCAATTTCTGATATGTATTCGTGACATCCTTAGCATAATGTGATATCTATTGACTGCTACCTGGTATCGGAGGTTCCTTTATGGAACTTAATCTGTCTGCACTCTGTTACCCGTACCCGAGGCCCCGTCATGGGGGCTCAGCGTATTTATTCTCTGTTACTCGGATTCGGAGGTTCCTTTATGGAACTGGTTATTCGTAACCCTCACGTGTCTGCCTCTATTCTGTATCTGCTCTGTTAATGCTAATCGATGTATCACATAAACTTAAACACACCTCATGATTTCTGTATACGATCTGGACAAATTATTATTTTGATATGAAACTGAATTATGATTTCTGAATCTGTACGGACTCATTCATTGAAAACCCTTTACTCTATTATTGTTCACTGAGCTTTCGCTCACAGTTTATATTATGTATGTAGGTGAGCCGGCGCGTGATCAAGGCCAGAGTTGACGGCCTTCATTTTTGTTTTTGTCAGCCAACCGTTGTGCCTCCCGAGGAGGTTCCGATTAAAGTCTAGCTACATGGCTGTTTTTGTGCTCATGTTAGTCTCGGTCTGTTTTATACAGTTGGATCTTGGATATTACACTTATATAAATGTTTTGTAAATATTGATGTCCTTCGACCGACATGCTTATGTATATATATAAGTTTTGAAATCTTCTGTCCCATGTATGTTATCACAGCTCATTGGACCATGTCTATTTTGTATAATTGCTTCCGCAGCCCCTTATTATGTACTTATCTATTAAGAGGCCTTTGGTAATCCACGGATTACTGGCCTGTTACGATGCTAAACCTACAGGGGCGGGTTTGGGTCATGACAGAGTGGTATCAGAGCATGTGTTCTACCGCACACATAGGTCCATATGAGCTTAGGATGTCCTAGGAAGAGTTAGGGGCATTCCATCTGCATGTGTGAGTGTGTGGTGATCCAAATGAATATGGAAACTTAATGTGTGTAAAATTTGAGCAAATGAATTGAAAGAAACGAATAAGATTATGCCTATGTTTATTATCGTTCGATGTCTCTATAGTAACATGGAGAATGCAAGGGGAAGTGATGTAAGTGAATCTTCAGAGGCTCGTATGGGCCGAATGGAACAAATGCTAGCAGTATTGACTGAAACTTTGACACAACAGCAAAGACAGCAACCTTTACCCCCTCCACCTCCGCCGGCACAAGCCGAAGTAGATAATAATGACATCATCAACTTGACAAAGAAATTCATGAAAATGAAACCGCCGACATTCTATGGTGGAATTGAACCGTTGAAAGCAGAGACGTGGTTACTTGAAATGGAGAAGCTATATGAAGTGTTTCCTTGTTCTGAAATCCAAAAAGTCCTCATAGCTAACTATACTCTGAAGGATGAAGCCCGAAGGTGGTGGTTATTGATTCGAGGTGGCAATGGGAATATGACGTGGGCACAGTTTAATGCCATCTTCTATGATAAATATTTTCCCCAATGTTTCAGGGATCGGAAAGTGTCTGAGTTTCAAGAACTTAAACAGGGAAGGATGTCTGTGGCTGAGTATGAAGCCAAATTCACCAAACTGGCACGGTTTGCTCCCCATATGGTGGATACTGATTACAAGAAAGCACAAAAATTTGAAGGTGGATTGGATTTGGAGGTGTTTGATCGGGTAGGCGTACTGAAATTTTCTACTTATGTGGAAGTTCTAAACAGATCCTTAATGGTAGGAGCCACCATAGTCGCCATGAAACAAAGTAAAGCCCCAGTAGCTATACAAACGGATTGGAAAGGAAAGAGGCCTGGGTTTGGTTTTAGAAGAGGCCAGTTTTTTGTCAGTAAGAAGCAAAACACGGGGTCTACAAGCAGCTCGAGTCAAAATAGTAGGTCTATCCCGGTCTGTTCTGATTGTGGTAAAAGGCATAGGGGTGTGTGCTACCGAGTATCCGGTACTTGTTTCCGATGTGGCCAGGCAGGTCATGTAGTGAAAGATTGCCCACTCAGGTCTGAAAATACTAGCCGTCCTGCGGCAAGTTTAGCTAGATCCGCTTCTACAGCCAAACCAAATGCAAAAGCCAATGCTGGGAAAGAACCTCTAAGACAAGGTCGAATGTTTGCCTTAGTGCCCAGTGACGTACCAAACACCTATACTGTGGTGTCAGGTACACTCTCTGTATGTTCTCAAAATGCATGTGTACTAATAGATTCTGGTTCTACACATTCCTTTGTATCGCATGCTTTCTCTAAAAAATTGACTAGACCATTAGACCTTATGACATATGTGTTATCTGTATCTACGTCGTCTGGGGGTTCTATGATGTGTGCTCATGTTTATCCCGCATGTGATATTATGATTGGCGATATCATGTTATATGTTAACTTGTTGCCCTTGAACATTGATCATTTTGATTGCATTTTGGGAATGGACTGGTTGACTAAATACTGTGCTACTATTGACTGTGCAAGTAAATATGTTGTGTTTAGACCACCAGATATGCCTGAATTTACTTTTACTAGGAATGGGGTAGTTCCTCCCCCATATCTGATTTCAGCTCTGAAAGCCATAAAACTGCTTAGGAAGGGATGTAGGGGTTACTTGTGTTGTATACTGACTGCATCATCTGACGAAACTAGTGTAGAAACTATCCCGGTTGCTTGTGAATTTCCTGATGTGTTTCCAAATGACTTACCTGGGGACTTAGTTGATAGAGAAATTGAATTCACTGTTGAGGTGTTTCCGGGAACACAACTTATTTCCAAGACTCCCTATAGAATGTCTACCTCAGAATTGAAAGAATTAAAAACTCAACTCCAGGAGCTGTTGAATAAGAAATTTATCCGTCCGAGCACTTCACCTTTGGGTGCTCCAGTTTTGTTTGTCAAAAAAGAAGGATGGATCTTTGAGATTGTGTATAGACTATCAAGAACTGAACAAAGTGACTATCAAGAACAAATACCCTCTGCCTCGAATAGATGACTTGTTTGACCAACTTCAGGGTGCCCAAGTATTTTCCAAAATTGATCTCAGATCTGGGTATCACCAATTAAAAGTTAAGGCTGAAGATATAGAGAAAACTGCATTCAGAACTAGATATGAACATTATGAATTTTTAGTAATGCTGTTTGGGGTGACCAATGCACCTGCTGCCTTCATGGACCTTATGAACAGAGTGTTTAAATCATTTCTGGATGAATTTATTGTTGTATTTATTAATGATATCCTGATTTACTCCAAAAGCAGGGAAGAACATGAGAACCACTTGAGAACTACTCTGCAGACCTTGAGAGAAAAGAAATTATACGCTAAATTGTCCAAATGTGAATTCTAGCTTGACAGTGTGGCATTCTTGGGCCATGTAATCAACAAGGATGGTGTTTCTATTGACCCTCAAAAAATTGAAACTATTGTGGACTGGCCTAAACCGACAAATGTGACAGAAGTTAGAAGTTTTCTGGGACTTGCAAGTTACTACCGAAGATTTGTGAAAGACTTTTCCAAGCTTGCCATGCCATTGACCCAGCTAACTCAGAAAAATGTGTCATTTGATTGGAATGAACAGAGAGAGATAGCCTTTCAAGAATTGAAAACCAGGTTAGTGACTGCACCAATTTTAACTTTACCCAGTGGTACTGATAGGTTTCAAGTTTACAGTGATGCTTCCTACAAAGGTTTAGGGTGTGTATTAATGCAAAACGGAAAAGTGATTGCCTATGCTTCTCGACAACTCCGACCTCATGAAAAGAATTACCCAACACATGATCTTGAATTGGCAACAGTGGTGTTTGCTTTTGAAAATCTGGAGTCACTATTTGTATGGAGTAACTTGTGAAGTGTATACCGATCATAAAAGCTTGAAATATTTCTTCACCCAAAAAGAATTGAACATGAGACAGAGGCGATGGTTGGAACTGATCAAGGATTATGATTTGCAAATTTTGTACCACCCAGGGAAAGCTAATACCGTAGCAGATGCTTTGAGCCGAAAATCAATGGGAAATTTGTCATGTCTACTTACTAGCCAGAGAGAACTGTCATATGACTTGGAAATGAATGAGATTGAGATTATCGTACGAGAACAAGGTGGGATTTTAACTGCTATTTTCGTTCAACCTACAATTCTTGACGAGATTAAACAAAAACAGTGCGAAGATGAATACTTGAAAAAGATCATAGAGGAATTTGATTCAAAGCCGAGGCCGGGATTTGTGTTTGAGAATGACATACTGAAATTTCAAAACCGTCTTTATGTACCCGATCGTTGTGATTTGAGAAAACGTGTGATGACCGAAGCTCACAGTAGTAAATTTGCCATGCACCCGGAGAGCACGAAAATGTATCACAATTTAAAACAGAATTTTTGGTGGCCTGGAATGAAAAAGAGTATTGCAGATTTTGTGGCTAGGTGTCTACATTGTCAACAGGTTAAAACTGAACATCAACGACCCGCTGGTTTGCTACAACCACTCCCAATATCGAAATGGAAATGGGAGCACATTACCATGGACTTCATTGTGGGATTGCCTCGTTCTTCCCGAGGTATGGACTCTATTTGGGTTATAGTTGATCGTTTAACTAAGTCTGCCCATTTTTTGCCTGTCAAAACTATTTATAATGCGGATAAATTGGCTAACTTGTATGTGAACGAAATTGTGAGATTGCATGGTGTACCGATATCTATTATATCTGACAGGGATTCAAAGTTTGTGTCAAGATTTTGGCAAAGTTTACAACAATCTTTGGGGACTGAACTAAGGTTGAGTAGTGCCTATCACCCACAGACAGATGGACAAACTGAACGGACTAACCAAACTTTGGAAGATATGCTCAGAATGTGTGTGTTAGACTTCCAGGGGAATTGGGAGACCTACTTGCCATTAGCTGAATTTGTGTACAACAATAGTTACCATTCAAGCATTGGAATGGCTCCGTACGAAGCCTTGTATGGAAGAAAATGTCATTCTCCTATATGTTGGGCTGAAGTAGGTGATAGACCTTCGTTGGGACCGGAACTTGTGCAAGAAACAACCGAGAAAGCGAAACTGATCTAGCAACGTCTGAAAACTGCACAGAGTTGGCAGAGGAGCTATGCTGATGTCCGAAGAAGAGATAGGGAATATGAAGTTGGGGATCATGTGTTCATAAAGGTGACCCCGATGAAGGGTCAAACTCGGTTTGGTGTTAAGGGCAAGTTGGCGTCAAGATATGTTGGACCTTATGAAGTCTTTGAAAAGATCAATCCAGTATTGTATCGGGTAGCTTTACTACCGGTAATGGAGCATATGCACAATGTATTTCACGTATCGATGTTTCGAGAGTATTTGAGAGATCCGCTCCATGTCATTGAGCCAACACACGTGCTTTTGAAAGATGACTACACTTATGAGGAAAGATCTGTCCAGATTGTGAACCGCAGGATCAAACGATTGAGAAACAAAGAAATACCACTGGTAAAAGTTGATTGGCAAAATCATGGAGGAACTTATGCTACATGGGAAACCGAAGAAGACATGATGAAGAGATATCCAGATTTGTTTCCACTGGACTTAATGTTGTTCCAGAACGAAGGTAATTCGAGTTTGAAGGACCAAACTCTTTTAAGGGGGGAAGACTGTAATAACCCCGACCTCTGATTAATGTTAATCCGTATTTAATTATGCCTAATTAGTAATTAAGGTGAAATTCTAAATTAATTTACATGTGTGTTGCATTATTTTTGTGTCTCTATCTGTTCGGTGTAGAAAGATCTATTCATGTTTTAGTTTCGATTTGCGAATTGAAAGCCTTATCGACGTCCGAATCAGAAATTGACTTGATTTATGTGCTAATTAGGATTTATAGAATTTTATGGTAGGTCTAACTAAAATTCGGTTCGGAACGATTAAATTTGATTAAAATAATGCCATTTGTTTATTTTTGAGCAATTACCACTTATTAGGCTAATTGAACCCCACTCACCTCTTTTATTCCTTTTTGATCACATTTGAGCTTTGAGAGGAAGAAAACGTGAGGGACAGTGAGAGAAAAGAGAATTGGTGTAGAGCTTGAAGATTGAATTCACAAGGAGGGAAATTGCTAGGAAAACTTGAAAGATCACTCAAGACCATCTCTAGCATAAGAAATTAAGATCCCTAGGTAAGAATGTTAATCTCTAGCCTTGAAGTTTAGTTGTTTAGAACATGAAATTAATGGTGTTAGGGGATTGACATGGGAATTGAGCTACAAGAGTGGAATTAAGGGTGAATTCATGCATGCATGTGCATTTCTTCACATTTTGAGCATAATTTCAAAGGTTTCTTTCATGCATGTATTAACCTCACTTACATTTTGGTCATTCATCATGTTTTCCTTTAAATTACCAAGTTTGATCATGTTTTGAGGAGGATGAATACAAGAGAGTTCATGCATGTTATGTTCATAAATTAATTTTTGAGTTTAAAGTTGATTTTTGCACAAGTGGTATCTTTTGGGCCATGATTTCTTGAAATGATGCTTTAAACATGTTGTTTTATGAGTCTCTAAGTGTTTCCCAAAGTTTGAGGCCCAGAAATTTGAGTTTAATGCATTTGAGGTCGAATTTGAGCTTGGTGATCAAATCTGGAAATTCTAGAAATTTGATCCATGCTCGAGCGTGGGACTTTACGCTTGAGTGTGCACTCTGAGTACATGCACTCCGCTCGAGCGTCGATATTTATGCTCGAGCGTGAAATGCATATACCCAGAAGTTTGTGTGTTTTGCAGTCCGCTCGAGCGGGGGAATCTATGCTCGAGTGAGGGTTTGAGTCTCACGCTCGAGCGTAGGTCGAGCACCCGTCGAGCGTGAAAAACTTGCATCCAGTACTTTTGTCGAGGTTTACAGTCCGCTCGAGCGAGGAAGTCTATGCTCGAGCAGAGCTTCATTGTCTGCATGTCCGCTCGAGCGTGGACCTTATTTTCAGCAAGTTTCAAGAAATGTTTTCCAATGCATTCTAACATCCTCATTCCATCTTAGGCGTTCCTAGGCCATGTTTAAGATTCCATAATAAGGATTAAAGGTTAGAAACACACTAAGAGCCATCGAAGTAAGTTATATACATTTAGAACGTGTGTTTCAAGTGTGTATCTGTTATGTGTTATGTAGGTTATGAGCCGTGTATCGTTTGACCAATCTGCTCCGTCTATCTGTTTTAGGGCCAATTGTGAGCAATAACGTAGTAAAGTTATGTTCAACTGTATTTATTTTCTGTGTGATAAATAAGATCTGTTTTCTAAAGTGCTATGTTCTGTACAATAAATGACTGTTCAATTTCTGATATGTATTCGTGACATCCTTAGCATCATGTGATATCTGTTGGCTGTTACCCAGTATCGGAGGTTCCTTTATGGAACTTAATCTGTCTGCACTCTGTTACTCGTACCGGAGGCCCCGTCATGGGGGCTCAGCGTATTTATTCTCTGTTACCCGGATCCGGAGGTTCCTTTATGGAACTGGTTATTCGTAACCCTCACGTGTCTGCCTCTGTTCTGTATCTGCTCTGTTAATGCTAATCGATGTATCACGTAAACTTAAGCACACCTCATGATTTCTGTATACGATCTGGACAAATTATGATTTTGATATAAAACTGAATTATGATTTTTGAATCTGTACGAACTCATTCATTGAAAACCCTTTACTCTGTTATTGTTCACTGAGCTTTCGCTCACAGTTTATATTATGTATGTAGGTGAGCCGGCGCGTGATCAAGGCCAGAGTTGACGGCCTTCACTTCTGTTTTTGTCAGCCAATCGTTGTGCCCCCTGAGGAGGTTCCGGTCGAAGTCTAGCTACATGGCTGTTTTTGTGCTCATGTTATCTCGGTCTGTTTTGTACAATTGGGTTCTGGATATTACACTTATGTAAATGTTTTGTAAATATTGATGTCCTTCGATCGACATGCTTATGTATATATATAAGTTTTGAAATCTTCTGTCCCATGTATGTTATCACAACTCATTGGACCATGTCTATTTTGTATAATTGCTTTCGCAGCCCCTTATTATGTGCTTATCTGTTAAGAGGCCTTTAGTAATCCACAGATTACTGGCCGGTTACGATGCTAAACCTGCAAGGGCGGGTTTGGGTCATGACAATCTGTTAGGGTTACGACTTTGGAACTGAAATTGACGGCTTTAATGGGTTCAGAAACTGAAATTGGGTATATGGATATGCTAATAGAAATTTTTAGAGCCATTTGAGAATTTTAATTAAAAATTGATTTCGTCTAATTCGCTAAGTCATGTTTGACTCTCACTACTTGATTAAGTTTAGAAATAGATAGTTATGTATATATAAGATATGAGCTCATTTCAGTCAACAAAAAGAAGAAGAAAAATCTGGAAAAAGAGTGAAAGAGAGAGAGTTCTAGAGAAAGAGGGAAACCAAGAGGAATGTGTAGAATTTAAAGGAGAGGCTCAAGATCAAACTTGTATTCAACAAGATTATGCAAGATTAAGTAACTATAAAGGCCTTAGGTAAGAATCTAACCCCCAATTCTTGAAGATTAAGTATTATGGAGTTCAATTTATGAATTATGTGTGAGTTTTGCATGTATTTTGCTATATAATGTTAGAAACATGTTGTATTCTCGTACATGACATAGATTCGTGGAAATTATGTTCATAAACTTGTTTTCTTGCATGATTCTTGAGATTTGAAGAATAAACTCCATGGATTTCAAGGATGGGAGCTTAATTTGCACATTTTGTATTTCAACTTAAGGGTTTGAATGTTTTATATGAAATTTAAGCTCCATTTTGAAGTTGTGATTTTGTTTAAACTAGATATGTTGCATTCAACATGTTTTTATAAGTTTTTGGCCTTGAAATACATGGAAATGAAGTTTGATTTTGGAAAGAATGAGGTTCCATTCAAGAGCAGAATTTCAAACTGAAATTGTACCCAGACCGCTCAAGCGGCCAGGCCACCGCACGTGTGGCCAAACAAGGTAGATTTTCCAATTTTGTTTTCTTTCTATTTTCTGACTTCCAGGCCTTCCTCTAAATGGTTTTCAAGTGTAATTTACATCCATAAACATCTCATAAGCATGAAAAAAATTAAAAGAAGAATAGAAATAACTGAACGAATGAATAATGAATAACCAAATAAAGTTAATAATCAATTGAATGACTCGGATGTGTATTGAGCAATTGTACTATGATGTTTGTGTGTGTAGGTCAAGACTCAAAGTCCAAACAACCGGTTTTGGAAGCCCACTGTGAGTAACATTTCTGTAAAGATATGTTTATATGAAATATGTTTCAACTGTTATGCGATAAGTTATACTTGCTGAATGCTATTTTGATTATGTGAACAAATGTCCTATTTGTGAATCTATTATGGCATCCACAGATAGTCCCAAGTCATAGGGGATGGCATGTAAATGCAAGTCCATGACACAGATGTGATTCGAGATCTCGTTAGCCACTTCATTGTGGTGATATGTGTTTAAGCGGTATCCGGAGCCGATTACTCTAGTCGGAAGACGATATGTGATATGTTCTGTGGGATGTACCATTATGTTATGTTTTGATATGAGACTGATATGAATGATTGTGTCATGATTTGTTTTACGGATATGATATATTTGGAATTCGTTCACTAATCTCTTTACTTTAATGTTATTCACTGGGCTTTAATTCACTGTTTTTATATATCTATGTATAGGTGAGCGTTCTGGAGGACAAGTCTAGAAGGGGTCTTTAGCTGAGCCATTGTTTTGAAGCTTACCGAGTTGTTTTGAGTGCCTTCGAGTTGGGGCTAGGCCTGGAAGGCCGTTGTCAAGCTTTTGACCATGATGTACACTTTCGATATGTGTATATGTTTTGTACTTGATGTTATACGATATGTATTGCTATGTGGGTAAATTAACGATTATGTATGTACATTTCTGTTCATATAGATGCACAGCTCATTGGACTATTGGTATGTTTTGTATATTGCTTTCGCTAGCCCCGTTTATTTTTGATTTGTATAGGAAGGCCTTTGGTAATCTTGGATTACTTTTAGAGGCAGGTTTGGATCGTGACAGAATGGTATCAGAGTACGAGTTAATTTACCCACACACGTGTCCATATGAGCTGTAGGGTGTCCTAGAAAGAAATAGGGCATTGCATAGATGTGTGTGTATGTGCTTTCGATGAAATGAAATGAACTTGAATACTATGCACATATTAGAAATGACATGAAGTGAACACATGTGAACTGAAAGGAATATATTCGAACTGACCTGACATGAATGGAACACTGTGAAAACTGTACGAGATTATTTGCCTATGCTTGTAGTGCTCTACCTAGAAAATAGAAAGAACAAGAACTGAAGGGAAACTGAAATGAATTTGAATTCTTTGATGCCGAACTGTTTTTATATTCCATATCATTGTATATAGAATGTGCAACTTGGTTGCCTATGATTATATCTGCTATGGGTTATATAGACCAATGGAGAACGCAAACCCAAGAAATGTAGATGAGTCAGAATCTTCTAATGCCAGAATATATCGGTTAGAAAGAATGGTGGAAATTTTAACTGAATTAGTGAGACAACAACAAGAGCAGAGGCAACAACCCGTACCTCGTCCACCACCTCCAGTTTAAGTGGAGCCAAATACGGATGATATCATTGCTCTTACACAAAAATACAAGAAAATGAAGCCACTGGAATTTCTGGGGGGCATTGAACCACTAAAAGCCAAGGCTTGGGTACTTGAAACTGAAAAGATATTCGAAGTGTTTCCGTGTACTGACTTATGTAAAGTTTTGTTGGCAACATTTACTCTAAAGGAAGAAGCTAGGAGATGGTGGATGCTCATCTGAGGCGAGAATGGAGACTTGACATGGGATTGATTCAAAGAAATTTTCTATGAAAAATACTTTCTACAATGCATCTGAGATAGAAAGGTATCTGAATTCGAACAATTGAAACAATGTGACATGACTGTGGTCAAATATGAGGCAAAATTTACCGAATTAGCCTGATATGCACCTCATATGGTTGACACTGACTACAAAACGGCAAGGAAATTTGAGGCCGGATTGGATGTCGAAGTGCTTCACCGGGTAAATGTTTTGAAATTGATAAAGTATGTGGACATACTTGATAGAGCCTTGATGTCCAAAGCAAATATTGCTGTCTTGAAAATGTCCAAGTCAACGGCAACAACCGAAGGAGAAATTAAGAAATTAAAGAAACAAAAAATGGAAATGGTTAGTGAATCAATGGCCTCTGTGAATGAGAAATTGAATTCAAGAACCGGTGACAACACAAGACGGGAAAGTAGTGGAAATAATGGCATACCCACCTGTGGAGAATGTAGGAAGCAACGTTAGGGCATTTGTCCCCGCCTTTCTGGAGCTTGCTTTAGATGTGGACAAAAAGGACACTTAGCCAAATCTTGTCCACAAGCACACCCAAAATGAAAGACCGATTACTAGTAGGTTTGGATCAGCAACGACACCAAGAACAAATGCAATTGCTACTACGGAGGGGAGTCACATTAGGCAGGAAGGAGTTTACACCCTAGTTTTAGAAAATACGCAAAATAATGAGACAGTTGATGCAGGTACTATCTTAATCATCTACAAAATGTTTATGTGAATATTAGTGTGAAATTATTTGATTGGATATACAATTGGGAACTCACTGCATAATTAGAACTATGGCCTTACATGATATACCTTGAATTATTCAACGTATAGAACTTTCGGGATTGGGAACCTATGTTGATAATTGGAGAACGAATTTTTGTTATTGAACATTACTACTTACGAATTTCTAACCAAATGTTTATGTGATAATTGAATCTGGACTCGTATGTGTGTGTGTCTTTCCTCGAAACGCTTTGTTATGATATGTGACCTTTTGAATTAGAGTCTCAGGACCATGATTTTCTGACGACAGAACCCGTTTGAATACCTCGGACAATAAACTTGATATTATGCATAACTGTGAGTTTGTATATTTGCATATGGGACATATTTCAGAACTGTTGTGTGACACCCTAATTGTTTAATTAATAAAATAATAATAATAATAATAATAAAAATAAAAATAATAAAATATATATAAATAAAAATACTAGGAAAACATTTAAATGACATGTGCTAAAATGTAATCTAATGGTTTAATTATGTTAGAATTTGAACCCAAAGATAAATAAATAAATAAAAAGTAAATAAAAAAACTATTCAAACTTATTCCATATGGATAAGTTCATGCCTTCTAGAGCATCAATTATCTAGCTTAGGCAACGTGTCCCCTATGAACTTGCTGAGCAAGTTTGATGCTTATAAATAGGAGAATTGATGTGAAGAGGAGATCAAGAGAAGAGAGAAAAAAAAAAAAAAGAAAAAAAAAAGGTGATCGGGTGAGAGAGTCAGCTCGCGGAGGAGGGGAGCCCAATTAGGAATTACTAAATAGGTGAGTGATATTATACCTTGAGCTACCATAATATATTTTACGAATGTTTTGAGTTATCACAATTTCTTTTATATAAATTATGTTTTATAGTTATGTTAATGTTTTAAATACGTGGATTATTTTCTGAACTTTATTTACTTAAATTGAAACCCATGGATATGTTTGTTTGAATTTTAGGAAATATTTGACATTAATTTTATAAGCATTTGTTTTGAATAAGTACCACCATGGAGGTCCTATGCATTGGGGGACTTAAATAATTACTAGCCCCCTAAATTGTCACTTTAGTGACCCTCTGACAGTCCCATGCCTTGGGGGACTTAAATAACCTTTGGCCCTCTGATTAGTCACTTCGTGACCCTCTGTTTGTCATGGATCCATTGGCCCTCTGTTCTGTTCTGTACCGTGGTTATGATTATTTTGTTATATAGTTTCGTGTTATATGTTTGTTATTAAAAATAATTTATTTGGATCAAACAATTCATCTTTAGCCTAAATAATTATCCATGGTGATTTTATACCCTCATGCTCTCAGTATAATATTTCTCACTCTGCCATGTGCTTATAGCTGTAAAAACCCCCTTTCAGGTGAAGAAATTTAAAGAATGATGGTTTTACCTTGTGGATTAGACCCTCAAATTTGTTATGGATATCATGTTTTTTTTTTCCTTGTAATCATTATCTGACTGATGTTACATCGTAAAATAAATAATAATTTCTATGTATGCTTTGGATATTAATCTACCTTCTTTATTTCATTTCGCTGCGTTATTTAAATTAATTACTTAGAATCACTCTGTGGGATTTTAGGATTAGCTAGTCGCGATCTAGCCTTGGTCATCGGGATGGGTCGTGACATGTTGAATGTCTATCTAATAAATTGATTGTGAACTTTGGAATGACACAGTGTTTGAAATGGAACCTTTATTTTGTTTGCTTTTGTTTATGGGGACTATGAATTGTTATTGGACGAATGACCGGGTTATCGTTGCTAATGGAATGGTAAACCGAAAACTTGCTTACGTTATATCTTCGACTGGGAATGGTTGCATTTATGTTACTAAATTTGAATTCAATGTTATGAGACTTGTCAATAACAGACTTAGGGTTGACACCTCAGCTACTGGGCAATATATTACTTGTATACATTCTCCAATTGACTACTTCAGTCTTGCCTCATCTTCCAATTGATTTTGTGGGAAATATGAAAGATATGTTCATTATGTGCTTAACTGCTACTGCATTTACTGTTATGGGATGGAGATAGGAAGTTGATATGTTTTGAATGACTGAAATGGATCTTTGAATTGTATTGACCATGTGTGACAGAACTGAATAATGATATGAGACCGAGGTTTCTAATCTTGTTACAGGGTAAAATAAGTTTGGATGACCAAACTTCTTAAGGTGGGGAGACTATAATGGCTCCAAAATACGCGTCACAAGTATCTTTATTTAATTATGCATTAATTTGAGAATATCTGTCTGAATTGGAACAATATCTGTTAGGGCTACGACTTTGGAACCGAAATTGATGACCTTAATAGGTTTAGAAACCGAAATTGAGTACATGGATATGCTAATAGGAATTTTTAGAGCCATTTGGAAAGTTTAATTAAAAATTGATTTTGTCTGATTCGCTAAGTCATGTTTGGCTCTCACTACTTGATTAAGTTTAGAAATAGATATTTATGTATTTATGAGATATGAACTCATTTGAGTCAACAAAAAGAAGAAGAAAAATCTGGAGAAAGAGTGAAAGAGAGAGAGAGTTCTAGAGAAAGAGGGAAACCAAGAAGAATGTGTAGAATTTGAAGAAGAAGCTCAAGATCAAGCTTGTATTCAACAAGATTGTGCAAGATTAAGTAACTATAAAGGCCCTAGGTAAGAATCTAACCCCCAATTCTTGAAGATTAAGTGTCATGGAGTTCAATTTATGAATTATGTGTGAGTTTTGCATATATTTTGTTATATAATGTTAGGAACATGTTGTATCCTCATGCATGGCATAGATTTACAGAAATCATGTTCATAAACTTGTTTTCTTGCATGATTCTTGAGATTTGAAGAGTAAACTCCATGGATTTCAAGGATATGAGCTTAATTTGCATATTTTGTATTTCAACTCAAGGGTTTGAATGTTTTGTATGAAATTTAAGCTTCATTTTGAAGTTATGATTTTGTTTAAACTAGATATGTTGCATTCAACATGTTTTTATAAGTTTTTGGCCTTGAAATACATGGAAATGAAGTTTGATTTTGGAAAGAATGAGGTTCCATTCAAGAGCAGAATTTTGGACTAAAATTGTACCCAGACCGCTCAAGCGGCCTGGGCCACCGCTCAAGCAGTCAAACCCTTTTTGGCCAAAATTGTATTATGATGTTCGCCCGCTCGTGCAACCAAGCCACCGCACGTGCAGCCAAACAAGGCAGATTTTCTAATTTTATTTTCTTTCCATTTTCTGATTTCTGGGCCTTCCTCTAAATGGTTTTCAAGTGTAATTTACATCCATAAGCATCTCATAAGCATGAAAGAAATTAAAAGAAGAATAAAAGTAACTGAACGAATGAATAATGGATAACCGAATAAAGTTAATAATCAACTGAATGACTTGAATGTGTATTGAGTAATTGTACTATGATGTTTGTGTGTGTAGGTCAAGACTCGAAGACCGAACAACCGATTTTGGAAGCCCACTGTGAGTGACATTTCTGTAAAGATATGTTGATATGAAATATGTTTCAATTGTTATGCGATAAGTTATACATGTTGAATGTTATTTTGATTATGTGAACGAATATCCTATTTTCGAATCTCTTATGGCATCCACAGATAGTCCCAAGTCATGGGGGACGGCATGTAAATGCTGGTCCATGACACATGTCATAACCCAAACTCGCCCCTATAGATTTAGTGTCATAACCGACCAGTAATCCAGGGATTACCAAAGGCGTCTGACCATAATATCATATAAAAAGGGGCTGTGGAAGCAAATATAGAAATATACATTGTCCATAGAGCTGTGTTGACGTATATGAGACAGAAATCTTCAAAACAAACTTATATATACATGTGACGTCATAAATACATTAGTCTTACGTTACCCATTTACACAGATAAAGCCAAAAGGGGACTTAGCCCAATGTACAGATAAACAAAACAAAACAAAAACATTTGTAGCAAAGTTACAAAACTTGACATCTTAAAAGGGAACCTCCCTGCGAGGCACATTGGCTGGCTGACCCAAAACTCCAGGTAGCAGCTTAAGCCTGGTCACGCGCCTACTCACCTATATACATAATATAAACAGTGAGCAAAAGCCCAGTGAATAATGTCCGGAACAGATTTCAAATCTCTAATCACATTGGAACATAGTCATGTTTGTATAAAAAACAAAGTCGTATTCAATTCATATGTAGTACATCCATTAGCATTAACACATCTCTTTGGTCAAGCATATCAAGTTCCATAATGGAACCTCCGGTACAAGGGCTTGGGCCACGGTATTATTCCCTCGGGCGAGGACCTCATGACCATAAGCCACAGTACTATTTTCCCTGGGCAAGGGCCTCTGCTAAGGATACCACAAATACTATTCAATAACATGGATCATCATTCATGGATTCCCAAAATAGCCTTTTTAGAAGCATTTCATATCATACCATAATATTCAAAAAGTATTTTCATATCAAACATAGCTTTATTAAGTTATTACTCACAGATTGGTGTACAACTCGCTAGCCAACCAACGGATCAACAGCTTACGGTGTGTGACCTACATAAACATAACAGATACACATTTTGAAACACACGCTCGGGTCATACCTAACTTAATTTTTTTCATTCTTAGTGTGTTTCTAGTCCTTATCCTTCATATTTTATCTTAATCTTGGCCTAGGAATGCCTAGGATGCAATGTGGATGCCAAAATACATTTGAAAACACTTGGTCAAAAATGCTAGAAATAGGGGTCCCGCTTGAGCGCAACTTCCTTTGCTCGAGCGGACATGCAAAATGTGAGTGGTCGTTCGAGCGCAACTTCCTTCGCTCGAGCGGTCTGTAAACTTTGAAAAAGTTCTAGTCGTGTGAATTGTCCGCTCGATGGTTGCTCGACGGTCACTTTAGCGTGAGACTCAAGTTCTCGCTCAAGTGCAACTCTTGTCACTCGAGCGATCTGCAAAACATGGAAACTTCTAGAAGCATGCAATTTATGCTCGAGCTAACTTTGGTCGCTCGAGCAGAACTGCAAAACAAAGGGTGTCACTCAAGCGTAGGTTTTGTCGCTAAAGCGGAGAGCAGAATTCTGAAATTTTCAGATTGCACTCCTAAGTTCAAAACTTGAATTCACAGCTATAAATCATGTTCTTTTGGGCCAAAAACTTAAGGAAACATGTGTAAACTTGTAAGACATGGTAAATTCAAAATCATTTTGCAAAATCAAAACCCAAAAGTATACTAATTGCTTAAAACTCAACTTGAAACTTAAAGAACATAACTTGAAGTTAACATGCATGAATGGGTTGACTTCTAAGCTTTCAAAACATGATCAAATGAACTTAAATGTTATAAGTTATGATGAATTCCCAAAATCAAGTGAGACTTATTACATGCATGACGAAATTCTTTTGCAAACAAGAACAAAACTCTATGAAATGTACATACATGCATGGGATGTTCATCTTTCTTACTTCTTTAGCTCAATTCTCATGTTTAACCACTTTAATCTCTTGAATTCCTCCACTAATGTCTAGAATGCAAAGCTTAAGGCCAAAATCCTCACCTAGAGTCTTCAATTCTTTGGGGTTTAATGATGATTTGAGCAATTCTCCAAGTCCCAAGCAATTTCCTACCAACTTCAAGGTTTGATCTCAATTCTTGCCCCCCCTCTCTCTCTCTCTCTCACGTCTTTCTTTTCAAGAAGGGTGATACGAGAGTGTAAATTGAACTAATGAGTTCATATGGGCCTTATATAGGCTTGAATTAATGTAACTGTATTAAAGCTAAACAAATGGACATCAATTATTCTATTTCAATCGTTTTGAATCGGATTCCAATCAAACTTACCATAAAATTCTAAAAAGTCCAAATAGCACATAAATTAAGTTAATTTCGTGTTCGGATGCCGATAAGACCTTCAATTTGCAGAACAAAACATAAACATGAACAGATCTTTCTACGATAGACAGATCGAGGCACAAATAGTATAACACACATACAATTAATTTAAAATTTCACCTTAATTATTGATTAGGCTTATTTAATCATGAATTAATGTGAATCAGAGGTCGGAGTTATTATAATCTTCCCCCTTTAAAGAGTTTGGTCCTCTAAACTCGAATTACCTTCATTTTGGAAGAATACCGAATTCAACGGAAACAAGTCAGGGTATCTTTTCATCATGTCTTTTTTCCGTTTTCCACGTTGCATAAGTCCCTCTGTGGTTTTGCCAATCAACTTTTACCAATAGTATTTTTTTTTTCCTCAATCTCTTAATTCTGCGATTCACAATCTGAATTGGCCTCTCATCATACGTATAATCATCTTTCAAAAGCACATGTGTCGGCTCAATAACATGGAATGGATCCTCAAATAGTCCCAGAGCATTGATATGTGAAAAACATTATGCATATGCTCCATGACTGGTGGTAAGGCTACGTGATACGTCACCAAATTGATCTTCTCTAAAATCTCATATGGCCCAACATATCTCGGTGCTAGCTTGCCCTTTACACCAAACTGCATCTGGCCTTTCATAGGAGTTACCTTGATAAATACATGATCCCCGACTTCATATTCCCAATCTCTTCTTCGGACGTCCGCATAACTCTTTTGATGGCTCTGTGCAGTTTTCAGACATTGTTGAATCAGTTTCACTTTCTCAGTTGTTTCTTGCACAAGTTCTGGTCCCAACAATGGTCTATCACCTACCTCAGCCCAGCAAATTGGAGATCGCCACTTCCTACCATACAAAACTTCATAAGGAGCCATGCCAACACTCGAATGGTAGCTATTTTTATACACAAATTCAGCCAATGGTAAGTAGGTTTCCCAACTGCCTTGGAAATCTAGGGCACACATTCGTAACAAGTTTTCCAATGTTTGAATTGTCCATTCAAATTGTCCATCTGTCTATGGGTGATAGGCACTGCTTAATCTTAATTCAATCTCCAAAGCTTGTTGTAGACTCTGCCAGAACCTTTAAGTGAACTTAGGATCTCTATCAGAAACAATAGATACTGGCACACCACGTAATCTCACAATCTCATTAACATATAAGTTAGCCAACTTATCCGCATTATACAAAGATTTGACAAATAAAAAATGTGCGGATTTAGTCAAACGATCAACAATTACCTAGATAGAGTCCATACCGTGAAAAGAACAAGGTAATCCCACAATGAAGTCCATCGTGATATGTTCCCGTTTTCATTCCAGTATTGGAAGCGGCTGTAACAAACCAACGGGTCGTTGATGTTCGGCTTTAACTTGTTGGTAGTGTAAACATCTGGCCACAAAATCTGCAATACACTTTTTCATTCCCGGCCACTAGAAATTCTGTTTCAAGTCATGATACATTTTTGCATTTCCTGGATGCATGGTGTAGACACCCCATTTTGACTGCCCGCAAGACTTAGGCGCTTGGTTCGATACACTCGATGATAAAAGTTGAATTGTGTGCTTTGAATTTACAGTGATTCGAATTCAGTCAAGCTCTCGAAATAACCTCAAATCTTCAACATTTACCTTGTTTGAACCTTTGAGTCTCATTTTTAGACCTTTTACCACCCTAAGCTGAGTTTGAACCAAAAAAACAGGGAAGGGCATCAAGGACCGGCCATGCATCAGTGATGCCTGGCCGTGGTTATGAATGGTCGGCCGGGCCTTGGTGGCAAGAAACACTGTTTTGGGCGGGGGGCCGCCAGCTGTCAATTTTTGAAGATATTTATGATATTTCTGACTCAAATTCTATAAAAACGAAGCTGTGTTATTGTTTTGGGGGTTACACAATTTAGAGAAAGCCCATATACACCTTGAGAGCTCCTGCTTCCTTTTTCTTTCATTGCAAGCAACCTTTGAGCTAACCTAGATCTCTTGTGTCATCTCCATACACCATACACAACCTTGTCTCACCATCTCAGAGCCTTGGTTGATCTTTGAGAAGCATAATTTAAGCTTGAGAGTGGGTTGAGACTAAGCTTGGATCATAATCAAAAGTTAACTTATTTGCAAGGTACAAGCTTTTTATCTTCCTTTTTACTTTCATATCTTTCATTTCCTAACTATTTCTTATTATTTTGTGTCGCTTTGAGTCTATTTTAAGTGTTTAAGATTGGGTTTGAAGAGCTACCAAAAGACTAGAGAGAGTTTACACTCTTTCTATATCTTTACCTATAGCTCAAACCTTTATTTTACACTCATTTTCTTTACTCCTTGTGTTGATTTTCAGAGTTAAAAAGGGCTGAAAATCATGTTTTGAGGTTTCAAAAGTGGATTGGTTAGCCACCCTTCCTTATTCTTGCTTATTAGCCTTGTTCTCCCTCTTCGTTGTTTAGTTTTTTTAGGCTCTTTTCATTAACTTTGAGCCTCTGTTTTTCATCTAATAAGGGCTATTTGAGGGCTTTCCTAAGTTGTTTAATTGGTTCAAGCTTTGGTTAATTCATTTGCTGTCTCATAAGTTTGCATACATAACATGTTATATATTGTTCTAAGCTTTTCTTCAATTTATTTCCATGTCTAAAAGTCTAATTTTAACAATCAATCCATCATCCATCTCTTTCATTCTTGAGAATGATTTCAACCGATTGAGGTTGCTCAAAATGTGTAAGAAAGACTCCTACTTAATGGCTTAATCTTTTCGGAGATTCATCGCCAACGGTATAGTCTCTCTCTCATGTTTAGAAGAACCTCTCGTTTGACATTACTTCTTGTTTAGAGGACTTTAATATCACCATGGACAAATGGACTAAAGAATGACAAGGCTTCATAAAATTGGCTTAAAACTTGAAACAACCCATATAAAGAAAATGGTTAGAATCGCTTGAATTTGGCTGGACGTTATGCCAAGTTCCTTGTGTCAAGAGTCGTCACATGCTAATTCATGGCATTTTGATGATTCTCGAAGCGTTGCAACCTCCCTCTTTGAGCTCACTCCATGACAAGAGGGAGGGTGGTCATATTCATTGCATTTCATTGATTTTTGTCCAAAATTGTATCAAGACCATCAAGCAATCAATTTGCTCATTGATGGCTTTGGAATCAATTTCAACCTTCTCTCAAGGGTTTCCCATGATAGAGAAGGAAAGATGGGACAAACAGAGCTTGAGAACACTCTGTCTGCACTGGTTCACCTCAAAACACAAAAACAGAGTTTTGCACCAAATTGAGGCACGACCGGCCATCTGTAGACTCGGCCAGCCATCACTGATGCATGGTTGGCTCTCAGTGTGTGGCCATCACTGATACACGGTCGGCTCTCAGTGTGTGGCCAGCAATGTAGTTTTGTAGAAAATATAGGCAGTGGCTGAAGGTGAAACAAAGTTGGCTTGGATAGACAGAGTAGTTCTCAGGCGCTGTGCATGCAACCTTCATCTATCTTCAATTACACCTTTGTCGAATGCAATTAATTGTTTCATTAGTGTTATAATTATCATAGTTGTAAATTAATTTTATTATAATTAGTATTGTTGTAGCCATTAGCTTATTGATAATTGTATAACTAGTTAAATTGTTATAATAAAGTAGTTTAATTAGCTTGGTTAAGTTAATTATTATTCATTTGCCCAGTTTTGTAATAGTTAGTTTAATTCGGACTTTTGGACATTGATTCGCACCCTTCTGCATGAGGGATCAAATGTTGTAATAATGTGTATGTCTTCAAACCCCACGTCTTTCTACTTTTTATTTAATCGCTTATGATGGTTAGTTTAGAACATCACGTTTCATTAGCATTCTCATGTTTTGTATCCACTTGTCTTGCATGCATCCAAGGTTCGGCTCATCATACTAACCAAATGTTTAAATTCATTGCTTGAATACGTGATTTATCACATGTCTTGAGTCGGATCATATGCCATGTTCATAACCGAGCCTATAAAATACATAATGTATGCGTTGCATTAGTCATATTGCATGTAATTAGGAACATGCATAGTTTTCTAATTATTTTGCTCTATTTTGGCTCGAAGTGCTAGGTGAGCTTTTTATTGCTTTAGCATCTTACACTGAATGTTTGTGTTGCCATGTCCAAAGCATGAATACTATGAGGCTACTTGCTTAAATGATATAACCACTTGATTGCGTTTGGATGAAGGCTAGGTGCTTGAACTGAGATAATTTGATTAATGTCCATTTTAGCCCACTTCACAAAACATTTTCAAAACAAAACATGAAATCAAGTGTTCCAATTCTTGCAAACTAGCCTATGCCTTGTGTGCGCATCACATAGTAAAAATAGCTAATAAACCGAAATAAGAGCATATAATATAAATAAGAAACACATCATGATTAGTAGAGGCCGATCGTTGATCGGGCGAGGGGGGTGCTCAATTCATGACCTTCCCCTCTCATACCTTAGTTCTCGAGCCGAGACACTTTGGTGATGACAGTCTAATGGCCTTTGGTACGAGTCTCGGGTTTCCTAAATTTTTCAAAAATATTTAAGTGGTGACTCTGAAATCTGGCAAAGCAGTCCATTTTTGGCATTTGATTCAAACATCGATTTTCCAAAAAGAATTGTCAGATTTGGACTCTTTTTGTGTTTTCACTGTTTCACATTGCACTTGAGAAATCAGATTTATAACCACAAATGGAGTTTGAATTGTAGGGCTATTCGCCTTCCGAAAGGAGCGCGGAAAATCGAGCTACAGTTTCTGGCAACTCCGCTAAGGACTTTAGAGAATTTGACTCGAAACTCATGATGTGACTTTTTATTTACGCTTATATGTTTCTTTGCATTTGTATTTGCATTGGGGTGCTTAAAATCACTATGTTTGCCGAATGCTATTCCTAGACGGTTTGCCGGACGCTCGCCCGAAAGGCTTACCAAAAGGCTCACCGGTCATGGGCTCTGCCATGTTGGGAACACGACCCTTGGATCTGGATCACCGATGTACCGCTTGATCCACCTTTCACTTCTCGGTATTAGGTGTGAGAGGTATATTAGGTAATCTTGCCAAGGTACCTTTTTGACCATTTAACCTAGTTACATATAGTGAAGCTATAATGATTATTTCAATTTAGGACAGGATGCCACCCATTTGTAAGATGTTATGAAACTTGTTGTTTGAATTAGTGTAGCCTAGATCATCCCAAAAATCTAGGACAGGGTAACCCTACCCCCCTCATAGGGGTGTTTTGGTTCTTTTACTTGATACGTGCTTTTACAATGAAACTATACAGGATGGTTCACATCAGTAAGGTTTGAAAACAGAGTTTAGTGGGGATTACAGTTCAACTATGTGTTTTGACTGTTGTGGATTAGGGCTGAAGTGTTGTCCGATTTTTATTTTGTTTTTCTTTTTTTTTTGCTAGGTAGTTTACCATTATAGCTTCAGAAAGACTTGATATTCCCCAAGTTGTGTGGACTCGTTTCAGCAGGCTGTGTAAAGCTCGAGACCTTGTTGGTGGTCAGCTCGTGCTAGTCTCGCTTCCTCCAGTCACTCAACGGAGAAGGAACAGACAATCAGTAGAGTTAGTACAAAGCACTCCACAAACACCTACCCATTCTCAGTTAATCAATTCACCAGTACCTAGTTCACCTAGGTTAGCAATGGCACAAAACGCAACACCGAACGCAGAGGAGTTTGCTGCCATGATGATTGCCGTCTAAAGAACTATGGACACTGTGACCAGAGGATGGTTGCACAAGATGAAGTCATTGCCGATCTGTGGTGTACATCTGGGGCATCAGCGTCAACCGTGAATTTGGTTCCTACTGCTCAGCCAAACCTGGGGGCCAACAAAAAATCTACCAGTCCCAGATCCTTAGGACATATTTCCCCCAGCTCCAGCTTACCGTTCTCCGGTTCAACCTCCTCCAGGGATCTTTCCTTTCGATATTAATGAAATTGATCCGGCCTTGGTCAAAATCGCCAGATTAGAGAAAGCATTGAAGAAATCCCAGGGCTTCAACTTCATTTCAAATATCAAAGATGGGTACACTGAGTCTTCGATTCGATTACCAGAGAAATTTAATATGCCCCACATCGACAGATTCGATAGGAGTGGTGATCCAATCGTGCATGTCTGATTGTTTTCGGATGTATTGAGGCCCATGGGTTTGTCTCGGGTGTAGAAGCTTTCGTTGTTTGGAAAGACCTTGTCTGATGTGGCGACCATCTAGAACGCTAAATTGAAGGATTCAACAAAACGAAATTGGGAGGAGCTATCTAAGGCATTTGTCAATCAGTACTCATATAACACTCAGATAGAAGTAACCATTAGTGAGCTGGAGGCTACAACCCAGAATCCCAAAGAATCATTTATCAATTTTGTCGCCCGGTGGAGAATCAAGGCAGCCCGAATAACAAATAGGCCCGCCGAGAGAGAGCAAGTCAGGCTAGTGGTCCAGAACCTTGAGCCAGACATGTTGCAGAGAATGATAGTGGCATCACTGTCCAAATTTGCTTCCTTACATGAGCTGGCGGTCCAGATCGAGAGTTCATTCAAAAAGGGTATCATCCACAAAACAAATGAACTTGCAAGAAGGCCGTTCTCTCAGAATACCAATGCTAGCAATAACACCATTCCGCGGCCTGTAGATGTCAGCAATGCCGTCACAACGGCCAAAATGGTTGATCCTTTTACTACTGCCACAACCTCACAACCTTCACAAAATACCGGTCCACCCCGAAACCGTAGAGTCTTTACCCCTCTCCATATGAGCCCAACTCAAGCCCTCAAGTTATTAATGCGAAAGGGACATCTCAAGCCTCTCGATCCTCGTTCACTTCCAAACCCATTGCACCCAAACACGACCCTACCCAGTACTGTATTTTCCATCAACAACATGGCCATCCCATAGACATATGCTACCGCCTACGTTATGAGATTCAGGATCTCATCGATAACAAAGTCATCGCCCCACCCGCAAAACCAAACGTAACAATCAACCCACTTCCTATACATAACCAAGTCCCCCTGTCCAGAAACATTAACCACATCCATACACTACTGTAGACACCCCATTTTTTGACCGTCCTCAAGACTTGAACGTCACCGTTTGAACACTCGGTGATCATCCATGTTTGTATTCATCTTGAGTTTTCGGAGGTTTCGGTCGCGCGCCTTGCCTCAAGACCTCTTGACTTGTTTGTTTTGTACTTGGTTGTGTACAAACACTTGTGTTTTTGCTTCTAAGGGAAGAGGGTGGCTTGTTGGCCATCCCCTCAACGCACCGGCCAAGGCTTGAAGCCACCGACCCCTTTTTCTTGCCATCGGCCAAAAGTGTTGGCCGATCGGCACTATGTTTGGTCGGTCGGCCACCTATTTTGGCCAATCGGCCATATTTCCCGGTCGACCCCTGTTCATCTACTTTTAGCAAATATTTTGTGCCAACTGGAACAGCTGGCACGCACAATTCCTCCCCTCCATACACGTGTATGGAGGGATTTGAGCCTTGTTTAGCTTCCCTTGGAAGCTTTGTAAAATGGTTTTGTTATAAAAGGAGGGCCTCCCCTCCCTTTCCAGAGGTTGAACAATCTGATATATAGCTGATATATCCCTCTCTCTCTATATCTCCTTCTCTCTCTATATTTGTGTGTGTAATAGTGTTCTAAAGGGTGTTTTGTTCTTAGTTTTGCACTAAGGCACCTAGTGTTACACTATACTTCGGTTGTGGAGGTGCTAAGGGGTGGATCTCAGAATTTTTGAGTTGGTTTTGGTCAAAAGAAGGTGCTGGAGTTGGTATTCTCGAAGTGTTCTTCAAGGGTGAGAACTACCTTATTTATTCCCCTTTCTTGCACTAGCTTTTAGCCTATCTTGCATGCTGTCTTGAGCTTAGTGTATAACTGATAAAAGTTATGTATTTTCATGCTTAAGATGCTTTTTTAAGGTTGCTTTTGGGTTGGGGGTTGTTTACACCCTCCTAGGCCTCTTTTTGTGCCTTTCTCTCTGGGCTTTGGAACCCCCTTATTTCAACCTTCACACCACTGAAATCCAAAGGATTTTTAGTGGTGGAGAAGTGGTTTTGAAGTCATGTATAGGGGAGGGATGCCCCTCTCCCTTTGAGTCTCATTTGCTTGCATTTAGGGCTCATAAAGGTAGCATGTTTGATTAGCTTTATTTGGCTTCATTTTGGTGGGTATTTGGTGTTAGTATATCATATTATACCTCTGTTTTTGGTCGGATTGATAGTCTATTGCATGCATCACGCACTTGCTTTGTAATCCTCTCTATTTGTCATAATATGTATCATGCATTTAGACCATCGTGCATGCATGTTTTAGCTTGACTTCATGAAGCTTTTAGCTATGTTGTGACATGCTTAAGTTCTGTTTTTGGTCTTTTGGGTCATGCTTTCCATGCTTTGTATAGCCACTTTGCATTTTAGCTTGCTAGGTTTGGGTGTGTGAGTCATGAGCATGCTTCATTTGGGCTATTTCAGTGATTTGGGATCACTTATCATGCTATTTCAGTCCATGTTTCATGCTTGTATCCTTGCATTTGCCATCTATTCAATGCTTTGGGGAGGTGTTGTTTCATGCTCCATGTTTGGACCATTGCATGTCCCTCCATGATTAGGTCTTTGGGAGACCTTCTCATTGGGTTTTGGGGGTTATTTTGATGTGTTTTAACTTTGACTTTATTGGTCTAAGTCATGCCATGTTCGGTTGTTAGAGGTGTAGTGCATTTGCCCTTTTGGCCTTGTATCCGTTTTTGTTTTGTGCTCACCTTTCTAGCATGTTTTGGCCTCATTCCATATGTGTTTTGGCTTCATTTTGGTCTGCCTCGGGACTGTTTTGGGTCACCTTGCCCCTTTGGGGCTTGGTTGACATAGTCATGGTTCAAGTCCCTTGGCTAGCTTTGAACTTTAACTCCATTAGCACGCCTTGTTTGTGTTGTGTATGTGATTTGGCATCACTTTTAGCATCATTTCAGAGCTTATTACATCGCCACATTCTCATATGTCTTGCTCACGCTTGAGGATGGTGCTTTGTTGCCTAGCTTATGGGTCTTTACATGCACGTGTGAGTTTTGCCCTTTTGGTGCCATGATGTTAGTACTATGGCCATTGTTTTGGCATGGCCGAGGTCCACCCATTTCAGTTTAGGTCCATTGAGCATGTTTGCTTTCATGATATTTGCATACTTGCATTGTACCATGTTTGCATGCTTGGTATATCACATGATATTTAGCTAATTGCAATACACAACATTGTTGCATACTTGGTGTGCCCATGCTACATTAGTTTAACTTGCGTGCTTAGGTTGCATTGTATCCGGCATACTTGCTACCTAGTCTTGTGTGCATACTCGAGTCTCATTGCATTTGGCATGCTTAGGTCGCATCACATTGCATTTGGCATGCTTACATTGCATTACCTTGTATTGCATTTACATATCGCATTGTATTTAGCATACATGCATTACATGGTGTTTGGTTTGGGGTGTCAAACCAAACGTGAGGAATGAGGGACGTTCGTACTTAAAGTGACGAAACGTGCCTCAATCTTCGGTCGCCGTCACTCTTGATCCAACATAATAGAGTGCGTGGCATCCATTTGTTTTGTGCATCCATTTTACATTGATTTGCACACTTGGCTCCTTCGGCCATCATGCGTTGAAATGCGTGATTGGTGGCCCGAGGGTCGAGAGCCACACTCCTTTGAGTTCATAGCATGATAGGGAGGGTGGTCGTGCACACATTGCTTTGAAAACGCCTTGCCATGTAACTGTCTGTCCTCTGTTGCAGCAAAACAGGGTTCTGCAGGAATCATTGGCCGACCGACTACATCAAGTGCCGATCGACCAAAAATATCTGGCCGATAGTCATACAAATGGTCGATTACCATGTTTCAATGGCCGGTGGCCCTATCTACTGGCCGATGACCTCCCACAATGCTTAAGGAGCAGTTCAGAAGCAATCTTGGGATTTGTGCAGCTTTCAGAGGCATGAAACAGTGTAAACAGAGGCGACAGTGGGCATGGCAACGGGTTTCCGAGCGCGGCAAATCGAGCATGCATCATCCAATCATTTCAAGGCGAAGCTGCGGCGGCCTCTTTTAATTTCATACTTAGTTTATTCTATAATTAATTTGTTAATTAAATAAGGGTTTGTAACATTTAATTAGCTAGAGTAGTTAATCATTAACCTATTTTGTATTATTCTTCCGGACCCTCCATCAAGAGGGCGAATTTGTAATAAAAGTGTGCGTGTGTGTGATGTATGTCTTCCAACCCCACGTCTTTCTCCCTTTTATTTACCAGCTTATGATGGTTAGTTTTAGGGCATGTTTCAATTAGCATCTATATGTTCGCATGTTTGCATTCATTCATCTGTATTGCATGCACCGGACTCGGCGCATCATACTAACTGCATTGTATTTCAATTCCGAGTTGAATACATGTTATCTGTTGCATCTCATATGCCATCTTAGAATAGCCGAGCCTATTGTAGTTGCATTTTTGCATGTGTTACATTAGGCATTTTAGCATAGTTAGAATTCATTCATGTTTTCTAATTAACTTTCTTTCTTTGGCTTGGAGTACTCGGTAAGTACTTATGCTTTAGCATCCTTGCATGCGTGTGAGTGACTGCCATGATAGCATGCTTACCATGAGGCTATGTGCTTATGTGATATAACTGCCTGAGTGCCTGTGGGTGGAGGTTGGGTTGTTTGAATTGGAATAATTCGTCGAAACCCGTGTTTTAGCCTACTTGCGAGTAGCAAAATTCAATCCATTTTCAAAACAAACGGATATGCGATGCTTTGTTCCAACTTAGGCAATCCAGTCTATACTTGTATGCTGTGCGCATCACATAGTAATTCTAGGCTAATAAAACCGAAATAAGAGCATATAATGTTTTCAAAACCCGATATCATGGTTAGTAGAGGCCGATCTTTGATCGGGCGAGCGGGGGTGCTCACAAAGTGACCTTCCCCAATCGTACCAAAGTTCCTGAGCCAAGGCAACTTTGGTGATGACGAACACGTGGCCTTAGGCAACGAGTCAGGGTTTCCTAAATTTCTCCAAAATAAATATTTAGGTGGTGACTCTGTATCTGGCAAAGCAGTCCATGTTTAGTACTTCTTTCAAACAATCTGTTTTCAAAAACGATTTGCCAGATTTGGACTCTTTGGTGATTTATCGGTCTCGCATTGCACTTTGTGGGATTAGATTCAAAACCGTGACATTTGAGTCCAAACTGTAGTAAGCCCAATGAACAAAACGGGATTCCCTCCCGGGATGTTCGGGGACGTCTACAATTACCACCCACCTTCAACCCCAGCATATACATTACCTCATCCCACCTACCAAAACTGAAGGTGGTCATTCCGAAAGGCACAGACATGTGCATGATGGATTTAACACCACAAACCCCACCCAGTCTGTGGCAGTAAAAATACAAACCTCACCCAAGCCCGTAACAGTAGAAATGGAGAAAGAAAAGAATGCACTGAAGACAGGGTTGCCTGATACCCATGTTATAGAGAAGGGGGTCTCGCTTGCGGAGAAGTATGATCCCAGCTTATACATTGTGGCCATCGATCAGCCAAAGCCAGTGGTCGTACTGCCAGATTTTCTCAGCATTAATGTTATCGGGGAAAACCAAATGGCACAGAATTAGAATGCGTGGCCCGAGCAAGGCCTGAACGACTTAGCAAACCTAGAGGAGGATCTGGCAGAATTAGAAGAGGTTCTGGAGGATCTTTACTTTTTTGAGGAAGAAGACACAAGCTATGTACAGATGGGTTGGAGGGACCCAAGCTAGCCAGAAACTAGCAATGGTTAGTTGAGTGAGAAAGAGTCCGATGTGGAGGAACAAACATGAGAGACCGAGAAAGAAGAGGAAACAATTGTTAAGGGTAAGGTTGAGGCTGCACCTCTTACTAAAAAAGAACAGGCGCTGGAGCAGTTTTAAAAGGAAATGATAGAGGAAATCCAAACAAAGATAGCTCTGGAACAAGGCAAAGGAAAAATGAAAGAAGAAGCTGAGTCCACAACCGGCAGTGTTCAAAACACTAAGAAAACAAAATAGGATCCCAAGGACTGAAAGAGGATGTTGAGGAAACTCAGAAAGTATCGAGATGATGAAACCAAAGTTGTGGTAGAGGAAGAATGGTACGATGACGGGACATGTAATGTTAATATGCTCCGGATAGAACCCGATGCCAGTCCGGTCTTGACTTTGGGAGAGTGGTGAGAAGACACTGAGTCACGCATACACTAAAGAAGGTTGGAAAGCTGATACCCCAGATAACACCTGGTATACCGATGAGATTAACCATATGACCTGGTGTGGTCGGTATTTCAAACCCACAGTGTTAGACTAACTGGAAACTTCTGGAAAAGAGGCCGAGAAAACAAAAGAGAGGGATGTGGAGGAGAACATGGTCCTAAAACAACTTAAGAAAATTCAGGCTGACATATCCATTTGGGGACTGATAATAGTGTCTCAGGAGCATAAGCAAGCCCTGCTCGAAGCAATGAACCGAACTAAACTGCGCATTGACACCACCGCTGACCAATTGGTGTCATTGGTCACCTCTGGGGACGTTATGCCAGTAATATCCTTCATGGATAAAGAATTGCCTCCTGAGGGCGCCAACCATAACAGGCCTTTGTATGTAACCTTGGAAAGTCGAAAAAAGTGGATTCTGATGGTATTAGTAAATACTGGGTCAGCGATCAATTTGTGCCCAGTCAGAACTGCCTATGCTATCGGCTTGAGGCTGATTAACTTTACACCTACAACCCAGGCTGTCCAGGCTTATGATAATACAAGCCAGGACATCATGGGAACGTTTAAGAGCAATATCCTAATCGGCCCGTTCGAACATGAGGTAGAATTCCATGTCATGGATGTTCCGGCCATATTTAACCTATTGCTGGGAAGGCCTTGGCTCCATCAGATGAAGGTTATGTCCTCAACAGTCCATCAGTTAGTGAAGTACCCCTTTAAAGGCGGGATTGCCACTGTGTACGGTAACTCTACAATCCATCCCCTCCAAGGAACTACTGCACCACTACTGGAGATCATACATGGAAAATAGGACGTGTTCTTTTTCGGCTTCTCTTTGGCAGAAGCCCAGTTGGTTCAAACCATCATGGCAGAGGGCGATGGAGATTATGTGAGTGCGCAATCCATATACATGATAAACAAACAGGGGCATATGCCTGGGTCGGGACTAGGCCGAAGTGGCAGGCAGAGAGGTACTGTTGCTAAGAAGTTGAGCCATAACCTCTATGCTTTCGGGCTGGGATACACACCTACCACTGCAGATTGGCAAAGGAAATGGCAGGAGCTGAGAGAGAGACTGAAGGCAAAGAGGACTGGAAAGCAGTATGAGTTAGTCCACAAACCTATACTATACGGGGAACCCTGAACGGACGCTTTGTCCGCCAAGGGGAAGATTTCCCATTCTATGGATTCCTAGAGCCTTGGTATGACTAGGAAACAAAGACTAGGCATCCAGGGTTTGAAATCTTTTTCGAGCACCAATTACCAGAATAGGAAGATGAACAGGCAAACCTAAGCACTGAAACAGATCAAGAAAGGACTGCAAGCCTGGGCATTAAAGAAGAGGAGTTGCTGGGAAAAACACTGGCTGACTTACTGATGAGTTCCACTGTTAGAGCTGAGACCACCAACTTGGGAGATAGTTTTACTATCTCAATGATCGGGGATAACTCGGCAGCGGATTTCTCCAATCTTATCGTGGATGCATCTGAGGCTCCACGTCTGGTCTGGACGTTTGAACAAGACGTTATCAACAGTTCTGAATCGGATAGTGAGTCCGGATCTGATTCCACTGAGTCTGTGCAGTCGGAGTCAGATTCTAGTTCCTCTGAGTTTAGTACTTCTGGGAGTAGTAACCCGGATGCCAAAGTCTTGTCCAGGTCGTCTTTTAGATTTTCCTTTGAGTCCACTGTAACCGAAGATCCAGACTTTTTGAATGGGAATGTTGTAAATGTTGCCTACTTCTCTATGTCTTTGGTTTGTTGTACTGATCTTAATTTTCAAAATTTTGACATAAACGAAGAGGAAGAAATTTCTCAGGTTTCGAAAAATTTGGTTGATCATGAGGAGGAAAGGCATGTTAAGCCCTATACAGATGAAATCGTATCAATTAACGTGGGTACTGAGGAAGATCCTCGCTTGGTCCATATCGGGTCCACGTTGTCTTCGGAGGAACACGAGCGTTTAATCGCTTTATTAAAAAATTTCAAAGATGCTTTTGCATGGTCCTACAAAGACATGCTTGGAATCGATCCTGAGATTGTACAACACTAGATCCCTCTCGACCCTAAGGCCAGTTAAGCAAAAACTGTATAGAGTTCGCCCAGATTGGGCTTTAAAGATTAAGGAAGAAGTTACCAAACAGATTGAGGCAGGGTTCTTGCTTGTATCTGAATATCCAACGTGGTTGGCCAATATTGTTCCAGTTCCGAAAAAGGATGGCAGAATCAGAGTTTGTGTCGACTTCAGTTATCTGAATAAGGCTAGTCCAAAGGATGATTTTCTATTGCTGCATATTGATGAATTGGTAGACTTCACCACAAGCCATGCATTGCTCTTGTTTATGAACGGATTTTCCGGGTATAACTAGATTTTGATGGCACCCGAGGATAGGGAAAAGACCGCTTTCACTACTCCGTGGGGGACCTATTGTTACTGAGTCATGCCGTTTGGACTGAAGAATGCTGGGGCCACTTATCAAAGGGCTGCAACTACCATTCTGCACGACATAATCCACAAAGAGATTGAGGTGTGTGTGGACGATATGATTGTTAAGTCCAAAGATCGAAAGGGCCACTATACCGCCTTGGAAAAATTCTTTCAACAGATCAGAGAGTATAGATTGAGGTTGAACCCGCAAAAATGCACTTTCGGTGTAACAACAGGAAAATGCTAGGATTCTTAATCACATAGAGAGGAATTGAGGTAGATCCTTCCAAAATCAAGGCTATCTTAGAAATGCCACCACCAAGGACTGAAAAGGAGGTGTGTGACTTTTTAGGTAAAGTGCAATTCATAAGACGGTTAATTTCAAAATTAACCTTGACTTGTGAACCACTATTTGGTCTCTTGAAGAAAGGAAAGAAGTTCCAATGGGACGATCGATGTTAGTTCGCTTTTAAACAGGTCAAGCAGTACCTGCAAAATCCGCCTGTGTTATCACCGCCAGAACAGGGAAAACAGCTGATCTTGTACTTGTTAGTGACAAACTTAACCATGGGGTGTATGTTAGCTCAGAATTCGGAGGTCAAGGTGGAGAAAGCCGTTTACTACTTGAGCAAAAAAATGCTGGATTATGAGATCTGCTATATTTCGGTAGAGAAAGCTTGCCTAGCCTTGGTATGGGCTACCCGGAAGTTGAGGCACTACGTGTTAGCTCACTCTGTAATCCTGGTTTCGAAATTAGATCCCATTAAATATCTCTTCAAGTAATCAGCGTTTACGGGTAGGCTAGCTCGTTGGTTGCTTCTTCTCTCCGAATTTGATCTTACATACGTTACACACAAGTCTGTTAAAGAGAGAGCTGTGGCAGAATTTTTGGCTGATCACCTAGTAAAAGGGGATAAAGCGATGGAGTACTTTTTCCCAGATAAAGATATTTTGCAAATAGAAGAAAGAACGTGGACGATGTACTTTGACAGAGCAGCCAATCAATACGGTTATGAGATCGGTGTGTTGCTGATAACATCTAATGATTTCCATATACCCTTAGCCTTCAAACTCAGGTTCAAAGTATCCAACAACGAAGCAGAGTATGAGGTATGCATCGTTGGTTTAGAAGCCGCTCTGGAACTAGGGGCAAAAAGATTGGACGTCATTGGGGATTCAAATTTGCTTGTGTCTCAAGCCAACGAAGATTGGCAGGTTAAAGAAGAGAAAATGAAAGTTTACCATCAGGTCTTGGACATGCTAATTCTGAGGTTTAAGAAGTTAACGTCTGCCCACTTGTTAAGAGAGAACAACCAATTCGCTGATGCACTAGCAACTCTATCTTCCATGGTAGATATTCCATTGGGAGTCAGGATGCATCCAATCATTATTGAACAGAGATACACGCCGGCCTACGAAACCATTGCCACGATAGATAAGGCTTCATGCAAGAACCCCTGGTATTATGATATCTAGAATTTTATGGAAAATGAGGTATATCCATTAGGATCAAATGCCAAGGACAAAGGGGGAATACGGCGTCTGGCCATTCAATTCATTATCTGTGGGGGCAAGTTATACAAGAGAGGCCATCTGGGAATGCATAAGCTATGCGTTGAGAAAGAAGAATCAAAGCGCCTTATGGAGGCCATTCACGGAGGAGAGTGTGGAGCCCATATGAATGGTGTAATGCTTGCCCGAAAAATCCTTAGACAAGGTTATTACTGGTCAACCATAGAAGAGGATTGTATTTATTTTTGTTCAGCGCTGTCACAAATGCCAGATTCATGCTAATCGTATGAACATTCCGCCGTTGAAGCTCTATAACATGACTTCACCATGGCCATTTTCTGTTTGGTGAATATATGTTATCAGCGCAGTTATGCCAAAAGGTCAAACGGGCATGAATTCATTCTGGTAGCAATCGATTACTTCACAAAATAGGTGGAAGCCCAGTCTTACTCTGTATTGAAAGCATCGCATGTGGCTAAGTTCATCAAAACAACATCATATGCCGGTATGGGCTGCCCAATGAAATTATCTCCGATAATAGAACGCACTTCAAGAAAGAGGTGATAGATTTGCTTGAAAAATATAATGTGGCTTTCCGTAAGTCATCAACCTACAGGTCGCAGACTAATGGGGCTATTGAAGCTGCTAACAAGAATATCAAGAGAATTCTGCAGAAGATGGTAGAAACCTATAGAGACTGGCCACATAAATTGCCATTTGCGCTCTGGGGCTACAAAAATTCAATTCGAACATCTACAGGAGCGACCCCCTATTCTCTTATCTATGGGATGGAGGTTGTTTTGCCAATCGAAATTGAAGTGCCCTCGCTACGAACTATGGCTGAATGTCAAATAGCAACGGCAGATTGGCAGCAAAGTAGGTTTGAGGAGTTGATGTTATTTGATGAGAAGACTAAGGGCATTGTATCATGTCCAGGGCTACCAACGTCAAATTGCTAGGGCATTTAACAAGAAGGTTAAGCCCCGGAATCTCAAGAAAGGGGACATGGTGCTAAAAGACAATCGAGCTCCCATGCATCACCCTAGGGGCAAGTTCAAACCTAACTGGACTGGTCCTTACATCATCAAGTCAATCTGGTCAAGAGGGGCAGTTATTCTTATGGACTTGGATGGTCTGGAGTTCTCACAACCAATCAACATGGACAAATTGAAGAAATATTACCCCTGAGAGGCTCGCTAGGCCGAAAACCCAAAAGGGCAACCTAGGCAAAATTTAGAGCATGAAAAATTAGAAATAAAGAAAAACTAAGCTCGAAAGTTTGAAAACCCTAAAGGGAGGCTTTGGCAAAAGGTAGAGCGTAAAAAGAGAGAGTTAATACTCGAGTGAACCTGAACCGAACTATGTAAGACCTGATTCGCATCTTTGGGATACGTAGGCAACTTCATCCTGAAGTTCGGCCATAACTATCTCCAGTTCAACTGTCCTATCCATTTTTCCTAATCAAATCATCCTTGTTCCTGATCTATTAGTTTGGTTGTGCTTCATATTTTGGGCAGAAAAGTTGAGTACAGAACAACAGTAAAGATACGTAGCCAGGGGCAGTTATGATCTTGTTTGATTCGGGATTGTACATCTTGAGGATCGATTCTATGCATGTCAGGTGGCGATTGCTTCCGAAAATTGTTTTGGAAAGCTTTAATAAAAGTTGGTTTTGTTCAAAATTTTACCCTTTTACAACTTGGACCATTTTTGGGACCGAAAGGAAAAATTTTAGAACTTGTAGACACCCCATTTTTTATAGCCTTTCAAGACTTGGATGTTCTTGCAGGTACATCCAATGACGAGTCTGTTTACTCGCCAAGCGCTCGAAGTCCTCAGCGGAACGCCACAGGTTTGAGCCTTTCAAACTTGGCATCCATTTTGTCTCCTTTTTGGACCATGTCTTGGTCTTTCTCCCCTGCATTCTCTGGTGGCTTGCCAGCCATCTATGAAGGTTGTGGGCCAAAGCTTTTGATCTGCCGGCCACCAGTGTTTTCTGCAGATATTTTGTGCCAGCTGTGCTAGCTGGTTGCACAGATGCATGCATCTGTCCACACGTGGAGGGGTGGATCTCCTTGTATAGAATTCATGTTTTCTATATAGAGGGAGGCCCTCTCTCATGTTTTAAGGTTAGAAGATTTCAAACTCAAATTTTCTCTATCTCTTGCATTTCTCTACACTTTTGCCTACTTACACTATACTTTTGCATACCAATCCTTAACCTAAAGTGATCATCTTTGAGCTGAGGTCCCTTGAGGTCTTGATTGAGCTCTTGAAGGTGGTTTTGGCTTACATTTGTGCCTAAAGTGTTGTTTGGCTTCAAGAGGTATAATACTTGTCTTGTAATTTGTTTTAGTATACTTGTTTCTCTATCTTTTCCCACTGTTTTTGGGCTACTTTTGAGCTGTAAAAAATCTTTATTTTTATGGGCTGAAATTGGTGTTTAAGCCATTTAAGGTTAGGGGGGTGTCTCACCCTTCTTTATTCCTTGCTCTTAAGGCTTTTGCACCTTTGTTTCCCATTTTTAAACCAACTTTTTTTGGCCTTTTAACCACTGAATTTTAGAGTATTCTCAGTGGCAAAAAACATGTTTTGAATTCCAAAAGTGGAGGGGTTAGCCTCCCCTCCTTGTGTCTTGTTTGCTAGCTCAGTTAACTCTATGTGTTAGCATGTTTTTCTAGCTTTTTGTAGCTATATTCCAACATGTTTTTACCTTTGTTTTAGACTGCTTTAGCTCTGTTTGGGCTGTTTGGTTCAGTTGAGCCTTGTTTTGCATGGTTGTAGTGTAATAGTCCTCACAAGTTTGGTGTTTTAGGCTATTAGGCACCTCTTGTTTGAGTTGATTGCATGCTTTGGTGTTATTTTGTACTTCATTTTAGCACTAATCACCTCTTTAACCTCCCTCCTTGCTTGGTTTCTCTTTTTACTTTGAAAGTGGTTTTAAGTCATTTGTTTGCCTAAGTGTGGAATTGAGATTTCATACTTAATGGTTTAATCCCTTTAGGGGTTCATTACCAACAGTATGAGACTTCTTTCATACCCAAAGCAACTTATGATTTGAGCCTTCTTTCCATTAGAGAACTCTAACTCACCTTTTGGACTTAATTGAATTAAAGAATGGTTGGTAAGTTAAAATGAGTAACTAACAACTTGGGACTAAAATTGAGCAAGATAATAACTTGTGTGTTGTGTGTTCAATCGGACGTTAATTGAACATAAGGAAAATTAGGACATTTCATACTCAAGGTGATGAAATGTCTTAAGTTTCCTAGGTCTCCATTGCCCTTGATCAGGCATGATAGGGTGATGGTTCTTGAGTGTCTTGTTTTGCATTTATTGAGCTTGCACATCTTGAATCAC